>AWWV01014048.1:0-27274 GCA_001974805.1 Corchorus capsularis | reverse complement strand
AAAGAAAAGCCTAGTAAATTTTAAAGTCGGTTTACCAAATCAATAACATCTTGCTTCCATTATATCCATAACCACAGAAACATATAAACAGCAAAAACTACTAATAAAGTAAAAGTTCTGCAAATTAAGAAATGGATTCCATGCTTCCAATTTACTAAATGCTGCAGTCTGTAGATATCTTCATAATTTGGTCCTTCTCCAGTGCTTCCAACTCTTCAAATAATGGCCCAAAATTAATTTGGGCAAAATGTTAAAACTTAAAATCAAAAGGGAAAGGAGATATGGCCAAAAAAAAAAAAAGGGAAAGGAGACAACCAAATAAATGAAAGGAAACTTTACTAATAGCTTTGTGCACAAATCACACACAAATTATACGTTAAATGATGGAAAGGGAATTACTTAATTCATGCCATTTCATTAGTAAATGGTCAAAATTTTTTTTTTTTTCCAATTTGCTTTGTTGTGGTATATATTGTTGTTCGATTGACGATTTACTAATGAAATGGCCATGGAAATGGTCAAAAATCCATCATTTAACTAAAAATAGACAATATTTATGCACTAGAAGCTCATCACAATTGTAGCCAAACTTTTCCATATGCAACATAAAGATAAGGATAAACTTCTATTCAAAAAAGGATCCACATTTTACCTATTTCTAGTTCAATGATGAATTTTGACCGTTTCCATACTTTAAAACATCAATCTAACAACAATAAATGAAAACAGAGAACAGAGATAGCTAAACAGAGAACATAAATTACCAACTTGTCTCCAGTTTGGGCAACATTTAAGGAGCAGTCATCAAATCATTAGCACTCCAAATAGCACTAGAAGGAATTTCAATCCAACTATTGTTTGGAGACGATGTCATCCGAGCCCAATTTTGGTACTGCCGACTATCGGATTCGTTGCCATAACGTTGTACTTTAGGATGAAAATCACAACATGACAATACGGTGTTTGCTAATTGACTTGTTTCCCTAACTGCTGGACAAGAGAAACATGTGCCGTCGCAAATAAATAAAAAACGGTTATTCAAACTATCCTCCTTAACCCAATGCTTCTCAGAGAAATCAAACTTGAGGAGTTTCAAATCCTCTGAATTCTCCCTACCAATCAGTCGAAGCTCTCTATCAGACGCAATGAGTTTAGAACATTCGAAATCAAAATCGGATAGCCCCTCTAGAGTTAGCATAGTCCACTCATTAAGTTGAAGATTGAAAGCACCCAATTCGCCTCCTGAGAAGACACAATAGAAAATTCCACCTGCGTAGGCTGCGTGTTTCGCGGTACTATTCGGCCTATCAAGAACAAATTTATAAGTCTTCCAAGCAATGTCAGCAGAAGAACATATGTAGATACATATTTTTTTCCGCCTTTTACGCAAACCAAAGATTACACACTTTGGGGAAGTAGCATCCAAATTGAAGGTGGCCACATCAACTAGTTCATGTTCATGATCAGAATTGGGTAGCTTAATTACCTCGGTGGTAAATGGAGAGTACAAAAAGAAATTCCCCAAACCACGAGGCTTTGTTACCGGTTCAGAAAGAAGCCACCTTGGACCGAAAAAAAGAACCCACCCATATGATGAAGCATAAGCTCTTGCATCATCATGGAACATCGCTGCTCTGTAAGGAGGAACGTGTTTGTCAAGAGGAGGGTAAGTCAGATGATATTCATAGCCTTCGCGATCACCATTGAGGTCTTTGAATTTGAAGGGAAAGACCAACAAGTCAGACCTCACCAATGCCCACGGGAACTTATCAATGGTGAGAATATGAGGGGCTAAAACTGACCAAGCCTTACAAACGGCTCTCATACGGCCTCTCGTACGGATTCGATCGAGCCAACCCAAACACCCAATTATACGTTCAAGTATGTCAAGAGGGAGATCCGACCAATCAACCATGTCACGAGGGACATGGCGGCTACTTCTAGCGCTCTTACAGAGGGCTCTCTTACGGATTCGGGTTCGGATTGTTTCGAGCCAACCCAAACGGCGATGGAGTTTAAACCAATATTTAACCATGTCGCTCTACCGCGGACTTGAAGATTAAATTGGAGTTTGGCCTTCCTGCTCTACTTGCTTAATTCTATGATCAGTTTTTCTACGGCGAAATAAATTGATCAATATGGAAGTGTTGATCGAGATAAACAGCTCCGCACTGAGAGATAGGCCCCCGGCCCGCCGGGTGAAGCTAAGTCGGTAGGATCCCTCTATAGGGTAAAAGAGAGTAACATATTCATATGAATAATCAAGGTAGAGCGAAGCTTTAGTAAGGTAAAAGAGAGTAACGTATTCATATGAATAATCAAGGTAGAGCGAAGCTTTAGTAAACCTTAATTTTTTTTTTCGTATCCCATCGGGATCCGACCTGCCTCGTGCACTTTGGTTATGGTGACCTGCTTAAACTGGAACAAGTCACTTGCCACTTATCCAACCTCTTGTTGGTTTAGTAAACCTTAATTGAGCGCAATTAGAGAATGCTGCGCCATATCAGTTAAATTAAATGGGTCTTACTCTTAGGCCTTTATGGGCCTCTTTAGACTAATAAGCTTTTAAGTCACGTGGACAGGAAGCTTGGCCTGGAATTACTTACCCGATCTAATTATGATCAACGCCTTTTAATAGTTATCGGGGTTTTTGGTCGGTACGCGCCGGTTTTCCTTATAATCGGTACCGGTAGACTATTTGTTTCGTACCGGTTTAAATTTCGGTGATTTCGGACCATTTCGGTGGTACTGGTGCTTTTCGGTTGGTTTTCGACGAAAACGTGGATTTCGCCCAAAACCTAAATTTACTTTCTCAGAGACTCAATTTGGCATTTTAATAATTAAATAATATTAAAATTTGAGGTTTTTTTGACTTTTCAACTAATAAAAACAAAAGAACTAAATCATACATACTTAATTTACTCCACTTTTCTATTATTTTACTCTCCTTTCTAAATCAACTCAAAGATTTAACCATCTCCTTCCATGAAATTTTGCCTTTTAACAGTTTAATAGACCTTAGAAATTGTTATTATAAATGTTAAATGTTAAATGTTAAATATATAATTCTATATATCATATAATTAATTTGTATATTATATAAATCTTAATATATATATATATACTAGTCCGAAAAATCCAAAACGATATGGCGAAACCATCGAAACCGGTACGTACCATTCTTTTTAAAAAAACCGAAACATGGTCCGGTACGAAACTAACAACTTTGGTAGAAAGTCTTTCTATAGAAAATTTAGGACTATAAAGTTTTTTCTTAAGAAAATATTTTAGCATGTTTGTTTAACCTCTAAAGTTTAAATTAAATTTCTAAGAAAAAGAAAGTATTACCTCAAAAAAAAAATTCTTAAGAAAGTAAAGTTAAATTTATTAAAATACCCTTTGGTGAATATTTCAAATTTAAAAACAATGTTCTTTTAAGTAATTTTGTCTTAAAATAACTTTAATGAGAAAAGTGAGAAAGTGCTTTAACATCAGGGACTTTCCACTTTGGAGAGAAAGTAATTGGGTCAGTTAAACTTTCTTACCCTAAACTTTCTCTAAAAAAAATAACCAAACATGCTAAAGTTATTTCCTAACCTATACTTTCTATAGAAAATGATTAAATTACATCAAAACAAACGGATTCTAATAGGCTTTTAAGTTATACTCAACAGGAAGATTGGCTTCGAATTACTTACCTGATCGGGTTTAGATTATTATGATGGAATTACTAGGTATTGTTGGGAATTAATGGCTGGGATTGATAAGGCTACAGGGAAAGGGAAGTTAATTCATGTCAAGGTTGTATTTTGTGATTGAATGTATATAATTTTTTTTTTCAATTTGTTGTTCGATTGACGATTTACTAATGGAATTGCCATGGAAAATTGGAAATGGTCAAAAATCCATCATTGAACTAAAAATAGACAACTTCATATTTCTATCCCAAGAGAATATAATACAGGTTCATCTCCTTTCTTTTTTCCCCTCGAATAGGATAACTTGAACGGATCATAAAGTACAATTCTTCCTTCTTATCTTCTATTTAGCCATTCCTCTTTTTAAAATTTTTTTTTTGCCTGCTTTATAAGTTTTATAAGTAATGATGCTTTTCACTCTTGCTCTGCATTAACTAGCTACTTGTTATATTGATCATTCTTCAATCCCCACAAGAATTCGTAATCAGTTTCATTATTTTTCTTTAACATATATATCATAAATTCATTATATATACCTTATAAACTATGAAGTAGTATTGATGCCAAAAAAAAAAACTATGAAGTAGTATATTCATTATTTAATGTTAAGACTACCTGTAGAGATAGAAAATTGGACCGATTAACTATTGGTTAAATAAATATTTGGGCTTAGTCCATAAGAAAATTCATTTGGATTAAATCCTAATTTGAGCTCAATTAAAAGGCAGTTAAATTGGCCATAACAACTGGCCCAATACTACTTTGCTAGGGTTACCAAATTGACCATGACTTCCTCTATATAAAGAGGTCTTCACCTCTCATTTTCAACACAAGTGAAAAAGGAGAAAACCCTAGTCTCTTCAGAAGAAAACCTAGCCTCCTCCTCAGAGATTCCAAGCCACCAGCAATCTCACCAAATTCAAGGCAAGACAAAGTTCTTTTGCATCAAGCAAAGCAAATCAGAAGCAAAGTTCTTCTCCATCAAGCAAAGCAAATCTGAAGCAAAGTTCCTCTCCATCAACAAAGCCTATGGAAGTTTCTCCACCAAATCCAGTTGATCTATTGAAAACAACAAGTCTTTGATCGTCTTCTCCGTAGATCTGCCAAATCCATTTGATCTACAAAGAATCACAAGTTTCAACTGCTTCTTTGAAGATCTATCAAATCTCAATCTCAAATCCAGCATATCCGACAACAAGGAATAACAAGTCTTTGGCCATTCCTTTCAAATCCATTTCATCGAGATCAAGCTATTAAGCCCTCGAAAACTTCCCAAGGAGATTGAATCAGAGGATTTCTTTTACAGAGAATTGTACCCATTTAATTTTCTTCAAATCAATAAAATCAATATTTGTTTTATTTATTTTTCTGTCTTTCTTTTCAGACACGAAAATTTGTGTTTACAAATTTCTGGCACACCCAGTGGGACATCTCTGCCTCTCATCTCTTTCTCCTCAAAGTACAAGTCAATTCATCTATCCAGATCTATGGCTCAAAAGACAGATCTAATTCTTGCACAAAATCAGATGTTGAATGCTGCTGCAACCGTTCAACATGGCTACAGAAATCCATCACCACATGCTCAGATGAAAAAAAGTATCGCTGGATCTGAAGAAAACTCTTCGCATCAGCCTGTAATATCCCTAGATTTATTGGCAGGAAAAGGGACTATCGCATCAACTTCACAAAAAACCATTTCTTTGCCAAAATGCTCCATGCTTGGGGGCAAGTTGTTAGATTCTCACTCTGATGGCCATTCAGAGATGTCATTCTGTCCTAGATCCATTTACCAAGGGTGGACTCCACTTCCTTCAGAAATTGCATCAGTTATGACAACCAGCGCAACTACGTTGGAGGAAAAGCTCGCTGCAATGGAAAAGGATATGGCTGACCTCATCAAGGCAGTGGAGGAAAAAGATGCAGAAATTGCAAGACTTAAAAGTCAAATCGAAAGACCGCAACCAAACGACAATTCAAAAGACTATCAACTTCATCCCTTAGAAAATGAATCAGATGACGTAATTGTTGTAGAAAAGAACAACATTCAAGAGGTCAAAGATCCAATTGTGATTGTTACATCTGCTGCATCAGTTGGCGCACTATCAGTCCAACAGCTCCAAGAGATGATCACAAACACAATCAAGGCGCAATATGGAACATCTTCCAAAGCATACCATGCTTACGTCAAACCATACACACGAAGGATTGATGAGTTGAAAATGCCAGGAAATTATCAGCCGCCTAAATTCCAACAATTTGATGGGAAAGGGAATCCTCGTCAACATGTTGCTCATTTCATCGAAACTTGCAACAATGCAGGAACATATGACGATCTTCTTGTCAAGCAATTTGTGCGATCACTCAAAGGAAATGCCTTCGACTGGTACACTGGTTTAGACTCCGAGTCTATTGATAGTTGGGACCAACTTGAAAGAGAGTTTCTTAATCGCTTCTTCAGCACTCGTCGTACAGTGAGCATGGCAGAATTGACAAATACAAGACAGGGAAAAGATGAAGCCGTCATTGACTACATCAACAGGTAAAGAGCTCTAAGTCTTGATTGTAAAGATAAATTGTCAGAAACTTCTGGTGTTGAAATGTGCATTAATGGCATGCATTTTGGATTGCTCTACATCTTGCAAGGAATAAAGCCTCAGACTTTTGAAGAGCTTGCCACTCGCGCACATGACATGGAGTTGAGCATTGCTAACTCTGGTAATAAATATCCTTCCGCTTCAGATCTCAGGCGTGGAAAGAAGGATGCAACGAAGCGAAGACTTCAAAAAGTTCTACCGAAGAATCTATGTTCATCTCTGCAAAGAGCATAAGGAGAAAGAAAGAAGACTCCCGAAAAGAAGATAGACGTGTTTCTTTGCGTGAAAAAGAAGCGAAGAAATATCCATTTCCAGATTCTGATGTGCCTGAAATGCTAGAACAACTTCTGAAGAATAAACTCATCGAATTGCCAAAGTCAAAGCGGCCAGAGGAAAAGGACAAAATTCATGACCCCAAATATTGCAAATTCCATCGCATTGTTAGTCATCCAACTGAAAAGTGCATTAACCTTAAAGAACTAATAATGAAGCTTGCTGATGAAAAGAAGATTGAATTTGATGACGATGATGTGGTAAAGGCAGACTATACGACTTTTACTTCATCACTTGATTTTGCAGCTTCGATGAAATCTACATGCAATGACCTTGAACTGGGGGCAAAATGTCAACTCATTCAATTTGGTTCATTGGAACATGTCCTTATCCAATTCTCAGAGGAAAACTCACTTGGCGGTTTTGTCACAAAAGGTGATTCTTACACTAGCAATGAGCCATGGACATTTGTGAAACAAAAAAATTCACAGAGGCGTCGTTATCAACCGAAGATAAGCTCCGAGGAAGGAAGATATCAAGGCAAAGCTCTTCTTTCACCAACCAAGAAAGGATATGAAGAGAATTCTTTGGAAGTCTCCAACAATGAAACTTCAGAACAAAGCTTTCGTAAGCCAGTAATGTTGAAAGAGTTCTTCCTTCAAGAATTCTTCAATCAAAATCAAGCCACGGTTGGTGTTCATATGTTGTCTTATGAAGAACTGTCAAAGGATGAAAAGCCTCGTGTGTCGGCCTTTGATCATCTTGGAATGCCTCAAACTCGCAAGTCTGTGTTTGACAGATTAAATGTCCGCTCATCAAGGCAAAAAGAAGTTGTCCAGGCTGGTGGATCGGTGTTTGACAGGTTGGAATCTTCAAACGTTTCAACCGCCAAAACATTGCTAAAGGTTGAATGGAAAGATGATAAAGAGACTTGTAGTCGTATCCCATATCGGATGAAACGACATTTGTTTCTTGAAATTGACACAAATGGACCCTTGAAAGTGAAACGCCGTGTTGTCGTTCGCACGAGTTCATTTGTCCAAAGAAATTCAGGTGGAAATGTGTCTGAACATGTTTCTCAAGTTGAACCATCGCAGGATGAAGCTGAAAAAGATTTGACTGCTTTTGAAGACAAGGGGCAAACATCCGTTGTCAAAATTCATAACTTGCTTCTTGAGAACAATGCTCATGTTAAGCTCATGAAATGAATGTTACCACGCTCCTAAGCAAGAACCTAAACTGCACAAAAAAAAAAGCACGAACTACGTGATGACTTGATCCTTCTATCAAGGAGGTACGTAGGCAGCTTAGGACAAATCTTCACCCTAAGTTCAGTCACGCAAAAAAAAAAATCACACTCATGGCCCGCCAAGAGGTAGAGGGTGATAAAAGATCAACCCCGCCAAGAAGCTGATGCAGGTAGAGGGTGATAAGGTAGAGGGTGATAAAAGATCAACCCCGCCAAGAAGCTGATGCAGAGGTAGAGGGTGATAAAAGATTAACCCCGCCAAGAAGCTAATGCAGAGGTAGAGGGCGATAAATAATCAACCTTGCCAAGAAGCCGAAGACAAAGGTAGAGAGTGATCAAAAGTGAAACACTCCGCCATTCCACAAAGTCGAAAAAAAAAGGTTGAGGACGGTCAACCTCGAAAGGTAACACATCCCGCCAAACGGTTGTGCCAAACTCAAGAGAGTTAGTCATCCCTCTAGAAGTCGAAAAGATGCCGGGAGCGATCTACAAGTGACAAACTTCAACAATTTATCTATTGTGGGCAATGTGTCTTATTCGAAATGCGAAGAAAATGTTCTGAATATTCTCAAATGAACCTGAAAAAAAAAACAATTTCTGGTCAGGTTTCAAAAACAATCAAATTTTGAGATTGATTATAGTCTTTCTCCACATAGTTGAGTGAAAGCTTCGTGTATAATCCTTTCACCAGCATGAGACTGATTAAAAGAGAAAAAGATGCAAGCATCCACGTGCCGCCAATCTGCCACATTTGGGGAGATTAATTGAGGCTGGCATTAGTTTGCTCCCAAATCCATAATTGAAACGCTTTTGAATCGGCATAGTGTTAGTATGTGTTGTAGCTTGTCACCGTTGCCATGTTCAAATTTAGATCCGGCATGTGAATTCTTTTGCAAATCCCAAGTGGCTGAACAAAAAATATATATATATATTAAGGACCTAGAAAGAGATGAAGCAAAACATTGGTTTCTATAAGAGGAAGAAATCAAACCGGTCTCTTGGAAACAGCACACAGATTGGAGAATGAGGTGAGTAAAAGAGCTTACAAAGTTCTTTGCAAGCTAAACATCTACATGATGGCGATGAGAAGCCGATGATCAATGCCTCGACCTTGGACAACATTGCTTTGTTGTGTGGCTGCGCAAATTAAGAAAAAAATTGCAAATCTCATCTTGTTGCAGGCAGCTCGATGGAGAACCATGATGAATTGCAGACAACGAAGGATGGCTAATTCTTCTCTTGACGCCTAGTCATGAAAGCCATTGACGTAAAACAGGTACGATTGAGAGAAGCACAATTAATTCGGCTATGGCCCAAGAGCATTGCCTGCAAATCAATTGTTCTGCTTCAATTGATGGCTGGCACAAATCCTTGCAAAAGCTTGTGATACAATCGAAGCTATTCCACCACCTGAAAAAAAAAAAGGCCATTAGTTGATTTTGATCAATCTGCAATAATCATCAACTAATCAACTAAATAACAAAAAGAGATTTATTTGCTAAGCTTTGCAAGTAAATGAATTCATAGCTTCAATTCTCATGGGCTAGTTCAGTTCTTTGGAGAGTCTTCTGCTTCAAGAACATGTAATGTAAGAGGCAAACTTTAAGAAGCCATGAAATCGGAGCAGACTCGGTTAATGAAGAGGAATGGATTCAACAGCAGCGTTGCAGCTTCTTGTTGTCAATTGAGCAGAACAGAAAGAATTTCCGATTCCCTTCCCTTGCTAAGCGGTCTGGTAGAGGACTAGAGGAGTTGCGAGGCGTCGTACGTGTTGATATGTTGATGATGAAAAATGAAAGATTCTTGTCATGTTGACTTTGTTTGAAAGCCATATATAAAGGATGGGGCGCACAAGTTCTTCTATTCTCCCATATGGGCGGAGAGAGGTGCAAGACAATTCCTTTGCTTGTCGAAGTGAAACAATTGCAGAGCAGAAAATTGAAAGCACGGTCCAAGGTGTAAAGTCAAGAGTAGAAAATTGCAGAGACTCAATTACTTGTTGTCGAGGTGGAACAATCGAATCTTGTTTCAGAACGGATGAAGATAATCGCTTTAAACCTGTTGCGGCGCCGCAAGACATCTTCAGTAGCTTCCCACTGGTTTAAGAGATTTGGGAGTCTTAAAGGCCTAGGACTTTCATGATGTATATATGAGTGGATTAAAGCTATCAACTAAATATAATTTTTTATGGAATAAAAGTCTTATTCCTCTACGTGATGATCACTTCACTTACACCAATTTCATTGAGTGGATAATGAGCAGATAAAACAAATTTTATTCAGAATAAATCCAATTCAAAGTCCAAGATACATGCTAGCTATAGCTCAAAGAAGTTTGCAAGCCTATAGTCTCTTTGCCTCATCAAAAATTGAAACTCAACGTAAGGCCATGTAACTATGTAAGGAGTTTCTCATGGAATAAAATTCTTGGTACTTTTTGGTGAACATTTTTGAAGCATGTGGAACTAATATGGGGAATTAAGATTAATTTTCCATATGCCAAATTAAAGTTCAATATGGAGATTAAGATTAATTTTCTAAGCTACCAAGCAAGTGAAACTAAATGCATTGACATATCAAGCTTCACACAATTTCAAGCCTGAGCAAATTGAAGTTAAAATTAGGCACCAACTCAAGAGCTATGGAGTTGGAAGAAGTCGTTAAAATTTGATATACTTCAAGACTCGTCTCAATGCATGACAAGCATCCACTCATCCAAGCCTTGAAGTGGGGGTATTTGTAGAGATAGAAAATTGGACCGATTAACTATTAGTTAAATTGGTTAAATAAATATTTGGGCTTAGTCCATAAGAAAATTCATTTGGATTAAATCCTAATTTGAGCTCAATTAAAAGGTAGTTAAATTGGCCCACTACAACTGGCCCAATACTACTTTGCTAGGGTTACCAAATTGGCCCTGACTTCCTCTATATATATAAAGAGGTCTTCACCTCTCATTTTCAACACAAGTGAAAAAGGAGAAAACCCTAGTCTCTTCAGAAGAAAACCTAGCCTCCTCCTCAGAGATTCCAAGCCACCAGCAATCTCACCAAATTCAAGAAATTCAAGGCAAGACAAAGTTCTTCTGCATCAAGCAAAGCAAATCAGAAGCAAAGTTCTTCTCCATCAACATCTCCATCAAGCAAAGCAAATCTGAAGCAAAGTTCTTCTCCAACAAAGCCTATGGAAGTTTCTCCACCAAATCCAGTTGATCTATTGAAAACAACAAGTCTTTGACCGTCTTCTCCGTAGATCTGCCAAATCCATTTGATCTACAAAGAATCACAAGTTTCATCCGCTTCTTTGAAGATCTATCAAATCTCAATCTCAAATCCAGCAAATCCGACAACAAGGAATAACAAGCCTTTGGCCGGCCATTCCTTTCAAATCCATTTCATCGAGATCAAGCTATCAAGCCGTCGAAAACTTCCCAAGGAGATTGAATCAGAGGATTTCTTTTACAGAGAATTGTACCCATTTAATTTTCTTCAAATCAATAAAATCAATATTTTGTTTCATTTATTTTTCTGTCTTTCTTTTCAGATACGAAAATTTGTGTTTACACTAACCATAAAGAAAACTCTTTAAATTCTACTGTTAAAAAAAGACAAATTTGCTTGACCAATAAAACAATATAACCATTTAGAATACAAGACAATCTTTCCAATTTATATAAATATAAATACCACCACAATACACAAATTCATTTCAATACAAACTTAAAAGAGCATGTGGACTTAGAGTCCTTGCCCAACAAAGTAAAACTTTATTCAACCCATAACAAGTTCTCAAACCATAATCCAAAATAAACACACACAAATCATACATAAAAATTTAGAATTCAGAAATCCCATTCATCAAAAGAGAGTTTAGGCGCACATTTCCAGTGGCGAATATAGTTGCATCCATTCTCTACACACTCGAGAGCTGCATCAAGTTGACAGGGCTCATCACATTGATGGCATTTATTAGGGTAATCATAGACCTTCTCAGTGACAATAAGTTGGTGTGGATGATCCTCGAATTTGTAGGTAAGCCCGAGCTTCAGAAATGAGTACTTTCCCATGACACATTTAGGATGAAATGAATTGTCACAAATTGCACAATAGTAAAACCAGAGTTCTGGATTTCTCCTTTCTTCACAAATGTCACAGAAATTGTGTTATGAATAAACATTTCGGTCACCATAGGTAAGCTTGAGAAGATGTTCATCACACTTGCGTTGAATTGTTTCGGGAAGCATAAGACACTTGATATCCACAAGAAAATTGCAATCTTTGCATGCAATCCCCCTATCAAGTTTTTGTCCACAGCCTTTGCATTGTCCTTCATACTTGAGATAAAAGGTGAGACGGTGTTCATGCCCTCCACATGTGGGTGTATCCGAAATTAGAGCACATCGAAGGCAGACAAACAATGAATTTACATAACCATATTCTATATACGTCGAATCATAGGCAAAACCATAATTGAACCCATAGCCACACATATTGCATGAGAAAGTGCGATTGAAAACGAGAATACATGGACGTTACCGTACAAGAAACCAACAATAGATCTTTCTAGGTGATTCAGCACAAGATTTGTGGAGAAAGAAGTTACATTCTGAACAATGGTAAAACGCACTGGAGATGAACATCATGCAGCCATCACAAAATTTTTCATCCTTGAGATCATCACTTAAAAGTAAATTGTGTTGATGGCTTAAATGTTTGATCTCGATGGGTATTACTTCTTCTCCAAGATTGGTCTCTTTGATAACAGAAAAGGCTGAATTCTTGTTGAATTGCTCATCATCATCCATTTCTTCCATCTCATCGAATATGAACTCACTAGACTCCTCTTTTCCGCAATTTGTATGGACAATATACTTGCAGGCAGAACAACAATAACTCCCATGTTGTGCATTCAATTCCTTGGGGCAAATTTTGCATTCCACAGTGTTGATTTCTTGTTGTCCAAGCAAGAAGGTGTGGGAAAGTGAGTGATGGTGTCGCGAAATTCTGATGATGCGTGGGAATGAAATGCATTTTTCATGGACTGTTAGGCTACATGTAGAACAAATATAAGAAGCTAAAGCTCCCATATTTCCACATGCATCACAAGTGAATGGGCCTTGTCTCCAGAAGAGGGTGAATGGATGTTCATGGATTTCACCTTTGATAGTAGGAGGGGGTGAAATTACACATTTGACATGAATGGAGAGCTTGCATATTGAACAATAATAAAGTCCTTGGGAATTTTGGGTTTCTTGGCAGATTTGGCAAGGGGGAGGTATTTCTTGATTGAACTCTAGAAATAAAGGATGATTGCGGTGGCAAAGGTGATTAATTTTAGTTGGTAGCTCGGAACATGAAATGTGAATGGCAAATTCACAACTTCAACAATAGTAAACAAATACTCCCCTACGTTGGGTTGCTTGGCATATCCAGCAAGAGGGATGCCCATGCTTATACATCCAGGAAGGGAAATTATTAAATTGTATGGAAAGAGAATGTTGGTTGTGGGAAAGATGATTGATTTCAAGAGGTAGCTCAAGACATTTCTTGTGCAGGTAAAATCCAGAATCAAGAGAAATGTATGCGGAATCTAATAAATGCTTCCAACATACAAAACACTTGGCTTCTTTCAGTTCATGTGAATGAATTTCATTGGAGACCAATAATGGGTCTATATGGGCAATTTGAAGCTGATCTCCAATCTTTTTTTCAGCTATACTAAGTGAAAACAAAGCACATTTGATGTGGAGGTATAATGAACAATAACAATGATAAACAAAATTCTCACATTTTTTGTCACAAAAACTGCATATGCACTCACCCCATGAAAACGGCTTCTCGCGAAGCTCAAGGTTGTGAATGCGATGGAAGGGATGAGCTAACTCGAAAGGTGCCTCGGCACACTTCTGATCAAGGTAAAACTTGCAAGCCACACAACTGAAGCTTGGACCCGATACCACCTCCCCACATCCCAAGCATTTAGCCTTTTCCTCATTTTCATTGCTTGGCTTTTCATTGAAAACTAGAGGATGAGGATGGCTAAAATGTTGAAGCTCCATTTCTCTCTTTTTCTTTCTTTCTAATAAGTTGTTTGCAGGTGAGATAGATCAGATGATAGGAAACCCTTATGAGCAAGCACAAGCCCAATGTAAATATATATAATATACTTCAAAAATTTACTGCTACATCGAATATTCAAATTAACAATTTGTTACAAGATTGGTATAATTAAAGAAAGCAATATTCTTGTTGGAAGGACGATTCTTTGGAGAGGATAACAAGTTATCAATTGGTTGCTTTTGAATATGGTACAATCACAAAGATTAAATTTTAAAGATAATAAAGTAAAACTCTTTTTTTTTTTTTAATCTTTTGTTTTCTTCAAGAAAGAGTAATTAATTGTGCAAGCAAAGAATTTTCAGTTCCATGGAAGGCAATCAATATCCATTTTCAGATCCTTTTATGTATTATATTATGGCTTATTTGGCAAAATAGTAATCAATGTTTTGTACCAATTCATGATACTTATGTTCAACATTGTTATTCAAATGAAAAGTTGATGAATTACAAGGAGGCTAAATTACTAGGCATATTTATTTCATTATTGAATTTAGATCTCTCTCTCTCATTCTCCTTTTTGGTGATATGAATTTAGATCTTTTCAACACTTTGTACAATTATGATATTCTATATATATATATATTGTTTTCAGATGTAATTTTTTATCTTTGTTTTTGGCTTAGTGAATTTTCTGTGTTGCAACATTATTAATTTGGAGCATTAGAGAATTTTCCAATTAGGGCTCTTGATCTTGATGATAGTAGAATTTCCCAACAGGATTTGTAGCTAGCAACTTTCACTCATCTAGTACCAATATTTGCAAACAAGGTGGGGGTGGCTTTGTAAAGTTAAAAGACTTGCTGTCCCCTTGATTGGGCTTCATTTCCTCCTCTGGACTTGCTCATTATGCTAATCTCTAGTGATTTTATTTCTAGCTACTTCGTAAATTAAACTTAGATCAGGCTGTTTTAGGCCTTATTATATACTGTTTTTTTAATCAAAGGCCATAATTATATTCTAACTTAACAAAGGGCTGTGTGGAATTTTGTTGCAATGCCAAAGCTAGAAAAATGGCATTACCTAATTAGTTCTGAAATTAGTATGGGTCCTTTTGGTACATGGGCCCCGGTATCAATTACAATATCAGGTTCCCAACTAATCTGTAATTGAGCTACTTCGGACCCAAACTAGTTTTGAACTGCTTTTAACAAATTACTTGGAGTGCTATGGAGAAATATAGTTTAACTCGAAGTCAAGATTTCAATGGACAAGCAGCCACATGTTCTTGAAGATGGGAAGGCTATTGACTATATTTAAAGCCACGAACAATATGAATTGGAAGCTGGAATCCATTGCTTAATATTTGCAGAAATTTTTTACTTTGTTAGCTTTCCTTGATAGAGTAATGGTCCTATGGAATCGAGTCCGTGGGAGTTACCACGCAATCGAGGCTAAATCGTATGATCATATAATTATGTGAGTTTTAAGTTTACTCAATGTTTAGAAATCCATATCTACCCACATAATAAATAAAAAAATTATTTGGAACTAAACTTCCCGAATCGTATCTTAATTATTAAGATCCTTAATTGAATAAAAGAAAATTTTATTTGATACGAAACTTTATGTTAAACTTTTACCTCAATAAATACAAAATTTTAAAAAATTTCACATTGCAAACTAAAATTCACTTATTATATGGGTAAACTTAAAATTAATTTGGTGCCAAAAAAAACTTAAAATTAATTCACGTGAATATATATATACGTGTGATTTAACCTCGATTACTTGGTAACTCCCACAAACTCGAGTTCATAGTACCATCACTCTTCTTTGATAATGGAAGTAAGATGTTACTCCTATTATTGTAAACCGTCTGTACAATTGTCTAGACTTTTCTTTTGAAGTCGGTTGCAGTAAATTATCAACCAAATTTACTACTTGTTAGAATCTTCTTCATCATGAGAATTAATCAATTTGCAAACGGACTTTGTCTAATATATGATTAGAGGTGTCAAATGGGCGGGTTGGACAGGTTCGGGTCATTTGGGTTCAGGTTAAATGGGTTAGGTAGTTTTCTCGGGTCATTCGGGTTTCGGGTCATCTGCATCCGGGTTATTCGGGTCTCGGGTCATATGAGTTTCGGATCATTCGGGTTCCGGGTCATTCAGGCCACGAGTCTACCAGGTCTCGGGTTGGGCGGGTTCGGGTTTTGGCCTCGGGTCACTCGAGTTTCGGGTCAATTGGGTCAGCATTAAATTTTTTTATTTTCAATACTCAACTTTTTAAAATATATTTATTATTCGATTTATTTTATAAATAAATAGAATCATTAGATAATATATTATTAACGAAATTTAGCAGACTGCATATGCGAGGTTAAAGGATATAATACTTGATAAAGGATATAATACTTGATATGTGCATCCTTAGATATTAATTTTGAATATTAAATACATAATAATTGATTATCAGGTGAGGTAGGTTTTGAATATTGAATACATAATTAATTATCAGGTGGGGTATGTGTCAACATTTTAAATCGTATAAAAAGTAAAAATACTATTGACAGTGTATTATTATAAGTAAAATATTAGTTATATAATATCTAAATTTATATTTTTTTACTTCAATTATTATTATAAATTAATTAATAATATAACTATCCATGAACAATGAAAATAGAATTACAACCATTACTAGCTAGATTATTAGTACGGTCATAGTACCCAATAGATAAAATCATCAAGAAATTACCAAGTAAGTATTACTATTTATTAATTATTTTAAAAAATAAATTACTAATTATAAATTTATCATAAATTATTCATATAACTAATTTAATTTTAGTGGTTGTTCATATAATTATTGTTCATATAATGAATTTTAGCAAATTTAATCATGATTTATAATAGGTAAAATTATAACAATAATATTAATTGTATTGAATAAATGATAATTTAGAATAAGTAAAATTATAAATTTTATTGAATAAAAGATAGTTTTAGTTTATAATATTCTCGGGTCATTCGGATTAACTTCTCGGATTATTCGGGTATCGAGTCATCTGGTTTGCAGGTCATTCGGGTCTCTAGTTGGGCGAGTCCCAATCATTTACTTTTTCGAGTTCGGGCGGATTCTCAAGTTCAGGTTAGCTTTTGACAGCTCTATATATAACTATACATATTTCTAGTTTCCACGAATATTATAGATATTTCTACACTAATTGGAAGGGTAGTCGGAGATTTCTAGCACCAATTATTTATTAATTGTTCCCCAAGTTCTTAATTAAAAATGCAAATAATGCTTGAAGATTAAACTAGAAAGTGAACATGTCCCATATGCTTTGTTTGGACAAATTTATGCTTTGCGTTTTGGCCTTCTTTTTGCTTACTCTTATGGTTGGTCTTGTGAAGTAGGGAGTGATTCTACCTTGGCTGTGTTAGAGATTAATAAGAGACACCCTTCATTTGGGGAGGGGGATTTTTTTTTTGAAATATGGGGAGGAGATTTTAATTAGTCAGATTATGGAGATTAGTTCTATATTCAATGTTTGTTCCTTAAGACATGTTAATAGGCCAGCAAATACATATGCGCGTAATTTAACCCTTTTTGATTGTGTAATTGGATCGAATTATGTTTGATGTGGACTGTGGAGTTCCTCTATCTGTATGTAATCCATACATTTGATTATCAATGAATGTCAATATCATTTCCTAAAAAAAATATAGCTCATTAGCCCATAAGGCCTAATTAAGACCATTTAAGTGATATAAATAACTAAGATATGACTCTTCTGTAAGAGCATTGTTACATGACTAGAAAAATTGTCCCGAAATTTGGTCCATGACGTACGTGTTGTTACACGATTGGTTAAATAGATTGGTCTCACCACTATTTAAATGGGGTTTTGTTATAAAACATGGGATGACCCCACATAACACATCTTTCGGGATAAAATTCTGATCAATTTTTTTGGACATTTAGAATTTTCCCTTCTCTAATTACCCTTCTCTAAAATTCTGATCAATTTTTTTGGACATTTAGAATTTTCCATGTTTTGTTATAAAACATGGGATGACCCCACATAACACATCTTTCGGGATAAAATTCTGATCAATTTTACTAAGTTTTACCATTATTGGATTCTACCCACTTAGCGTCACCCGGAGATTCTCGAGGGATTCTACCGACTTAGCGTCACCGGAGATTCTTCCAGGCACTGTTCGTAGCTGTTTATCTCGATGTCCACGGTACGGTTTTGGCATCAACATATCTATTGTCCCCTTTTATTTTTATTTTCTTATTATTGATCAATTGATTTCGCCCATAGGAAAAACTCCTCATAGCTAGAATTAAGCGAGAAAAAGTAGAGCAAGAATAAGGCCAAACTCCAATTTAATCTTCAAGTCCGAAGTAGAGAGATGAATATGGAGAATGATGAGATAGACGGCAATGTCCTTCCTGACATGGTTGATTGGTCGAATCTCCCTCTTGAAATGGTTGAATGTATAAATGAGCGTTTGGGTTGGCTCGATCAAATCCGGTTTTGTAAGGCTTTGTCAGTTTCAGCCCCTCATATTCCCACCATGGATCAAAACTTCCCTTGGGCATTGAGGCTTACCTTAAAAAACCAGCAGCTGATTTACCCTCCTCACCCTTCTCTTGACAAACGAGTTCCTCATCAAGAAATTCCGATTTTCCATGAGGCAAGAGCTTATGCTTCATCATATGGGTGGGTTCTTTTTTTTGGTCGAACTGAAGCGGTAACAAAGCCACGTGGTTTAAGGTATTTCTTTTTGTACTCTCCATTTACCAACGAGGTAATTAAGCTACCCTATTGTGACGACTTTTATGATCGTGAAGCAGTTGATGTGGCGACCTTAAGCTTGGATGCTACTTCCCCAAAGTGTGTAATCTTTGGGTTGCGTATCAAGGGGAAAACAATCTGTATCTACACGTGTTCTCCTGGTCACATTGCTTGGAAGACTTATGAGTTTGATCTTGATCTTCATAGGATGGTTCATCGTAATCGTAAAGTGCAACATGTAGCCTATGCAAGTGGAAATTTCTATTGTGTTTTCTTAGGAGGTGAATTGGGTGCTTTTAATCTTCAACTTGAAGGGTGGATTATGTTAACTCTAGAGGGGTGACCGGGTTTCGATTTCCTACATGCTAAACTCATTGCGTCAGATGGAGAACTTCATGGAGAACTTCGACTGATGGGTAGGGAGACTGATGAACACCACCACCACACGATTATGACTTTTAAGAATTCAACTTTTAAGAAATCAAAGGCTTTGAAACTCCTAAAGTTTGATTTCTTTGGGAAGCGTTGGGTTAGGGAAAGTAGTTTGAATGACCATGTTTTATTTCTTGGTTGCACAAGTTTCTCTTGTCCAGCAGTGGGGGAAACAAGTCAATTAGCAAACACCGTATTGTCCTGTTGTGGATTTCATCCTAAAGTACGACGTTATGGCAACGAATCCGATAGTGTGCAGTACCAAAATTGGGCTGAGACGGTATGTTCTGGGAACATTTGGATTGAATCTCCTTCCAGTGCTGCTATTTGGAGTGCTAGTGATTTGATGACTGCTCCTTAAATGTTGATCATCGTCCATTTCTTGTTGGAGCTTAGCTTTAAGTTGAAGTCTTCGGTTTTTTTGGTTTACTTGGTTGCTCCTTAAATGGCTCTTCTTATTCATGGTACGAGTCTAAGTCTTTATTTAAATAAATGTTATGTTGCATTAGCAGTAAAATTGTGTGTGATTTGGGCAAAAAGCTATTAGTAAACTTTCCTTTCATTTATTTTTCCCAAACTTGGACTATGCTATCTCTAGAGGGGCTACCGGATTTTTATTTCGAATATGCTAAACTTATTAATGGAGATCTTGGACTGATGTGTAGTATATTCAAAGGATTTGAAACTCCTCAGAGGATTTGAAACTCATGAGAAGCGTTGGGTTAATGTCTTCCTTGTCTAGGGGAAACAAGTCAATTAGCTAACCACGTATTTTCCTATCATCATTATACTCTAATGATGTAAGATGTTATGGAACCAAATCCGATAGTGTGCAATACCAAAATCGGGCTCTGGCGACAAGGTGTTCATACATTTGGATTGAATTTCCTTCCAATGGTATTTATAGAGCTAATGATTTGATGGCTGCTCGTTAATTATTTCCTGTTGGAGAGCTTAGCTTTAAGTTGAACTACTCTTGAGCTTATTTTGTTGTTTAGTTGGTTTAATCATTAATGGTTTCTTAGTCAGGGAGTCATGTAGCAATATAAAGCTATCAGTAAAAGTTTCCTTTCCTTTTGGTAATTTGCTGTCTCTGTTTCCTTTTGATTTTAACATTTTTCCCTAACTTGAGACAAGTTGGTGACGGTTTCTTGCCGTGTCACATCATAAACTTTAAACAACAAAGACATTAGACCAGCAATAAAATCATAAATGTCTCCAAATATATTAGTAACAAATCAACAAGAAGAAAATATTCAACTAACTATTAAGAAATAAGATTGAAAAATATGGAACTCCAGAATAGATGATGTGTCAATGGAAAATGATCTTTTCAAGGAATATATTTTCGTTCATTCTTTTTTTTTTTTGGCTAGAGTCGTTAATTTTACTGAATAACTTGAAAAATGAAGGCTTATATATATATATATATATATATATATATATGACTTTTATTATTAACTAGTTTTAGCTTTCACGTGCGTTGCACGTGGCCCAATGTGTTTAAATGAAATATTCATATGAAATTATGATAATCTCTCTATTAAATTATGATAATTACACTATTTTTTATGATCCTATTATGAAATTTTGATAACCTTCCTATGAAATTTTAATAATAATACACTATGGAATTTCGAGAACCTTTTTATAAATTTTTTTTAACTTTCTTATGAAGTTTTGTTAACCTCCCTAAGGAATTTTGAAGAGCTCAATATGAATTTTTGATAACTTCCCAATGAAATTTTGATAACCAACACTATGAGATGTTAATTAACCTCCATATATGATATATTGATAATCACGTTATGAAAATTTAAAAAGCTCCATATGAATTGTTAGTAATCACACTCTAAAATTTTGATAATCACACTATGAAATTTTGATAAATCTTCCTAAAAAATTTTGATAAACCTCCCTATAAAATTTTGATAACCTCCCTATGATTTTTTGATAAGCTCATTATGAAATTTTGTTAATCTTCCTATGAAATTTTGATCTACATACTATGAAATTTTGATAACCCTCTTATGAAAATTTGAAAACTAAACTATGAAATTTTGATATCCTCCCTGAAATTTTTATTACTTCGTAATAAAAGTTTAATAACCTTCCTAATAATTTGGTAACCATACTATAAAATTTTGATAACCTCCCCAGAAATATCACTATGAAATTTTTGTAATCACATTTTGAAAATTTGATAACTTCTTTATGAAATTTTGATAACCTCTTTATAAAATTTTGTTGACCCTTCTATGAAATTCTGATAATCACATTATGTAATTTTGATAAACTCGCTTTGAAATTTTGATAACAACACTATAAAATTTTGATAATCTAATTTCTATGAAATTTCGTTTATAACTCTTTGAGATTTGATAACCTTCTATCAAATTTTGGTACTCCTTATGAAATTGAGACTTCTATAACCTTCATATGAAATTTTGATAACCTCCCCATGAAATATTAGTAACCTCCTAATGAAATTTTGTTAACCACACTATAAAATTCTTATAACCTCGCTATGACATTTTAATATTCTCTTTAATAACCTTTCTATAAAATTGTGATAATTAACCACCCTAAGAAATTTCAATAACCAACCTAAGAAATTCTAATAATCTGATCCTATGAAATTTTGGTAACCATGCTATGAAATTTTGGTAACCACACTATGAAATTTTGGTAACCATGCTATGAAATTTTGGTAACCACACTATTAAATTTTGATAACTTCCATATGGAATTTTGGTAAGCACACTATGAAATTATAATAACTAACTTGTGAAATTTTGATAACCACATAGAGACAAGAAAATCAAAATCATAGTATCACATACTCTTCTAACTCAACAATTTCCAATTGAACAAAGTGAATGCGGCAAAATATTATATAACGAAGAGATGGAGCTTCACTAACAATAGTATTCTATGTGTTAATGTTAGTTTAATCTTTTTATTGACATTTAAAAATTGAAATTAAAAGTAAAATATTAAATTCAAAAAATAATAGTAAAGGAAATTTACATGTTCATCAACTAAAATTAATTTGATAAACTTACAACTCGGTCTAAATTGAAAATTTTAATTAACTTTTAAATAATAAAATTATACTAAATTTTAATAATGGAAATTTATAAATATATTTGGAAAAAAGGGTGCAATCGGAAAACATAAAATTTCCCATTATTCGTGAAAATTTGCATGTTCATCAATGAAAATCAATTTTACAAAACTTATGATTCGGTCTAAATTGAAATTCATAATTAATTTTTGAATAATAAATTTTAATAATGTCAATTTAGAAATATATTTGAAAAAAGGATACAATCGGAAGACATAAAGTTTTCCATTCTTACTTTTATATATATAGTATAGATAGCTTTGGAGAAACTATTGATTTAGTCTCATTTCGGCCCATTAGGCTTGTTTCAGTCTATGAAGTCCAAATTGCCAAACCAGATGACTTGAAGTCTAAATCTGTTTAAAGCAAAATTAAATACAACTATTGGAAACAAAGACAAAAGGTAAAATTAAATAGGACGTTGGAAACAAAAAGTCAAATTGACTTTCTTATAATTTAATATACGTATTCTATAATCTAATAATTAATAATTGAATAATTTACGATTAGAAAAATAATGGAATAATTAAAATACTATTTACTAATGGCAATTTAGAATTATGTTTTAAAAAAGGGTACAATTGGAAATATATTTTAAAAATAAGGGTACAATCGGAAAACATAAAGTTTCCCCTTATTCATACTTTTATATATAGTATAGATATAGATAATTGGGTAAGTCAGATTGCTAAATTCCATTGAAGACAAACACATACAAATCATACAAATACAGTTTTCCCTTATTTGCCATCATTTATGAAAGTTCACCAAAGTACCAAACCTGTGAGATAATAAAAAAGTTGTCCCAACAGGATTTGGAACTTGCAAGTTGCAACTTTCACTCAGATCATAACTGCAGACAAGCTGAGTTCATCCCACATTCCATTGAAACCCAGAAATGAAGTAACAAATTTCTCATTGAAACCGAATTTGATAAACGGGGGAAATTATGGTCAGGTTTAGATTCTTATAGAACTGGTAGGTAGTGGCTAGGAATGATAGAAAATGGAAGGAATGAATTTGAAAACACTACAAATTACCCACTTTCACCATTACTTGATCAAGAAGGGGAGGTTTCAAGCTCATTTTGTTTTACATTTTTTGTAATTAATTAAGATACAATGATGGAAGGTACAAGTTTGTTCTGTTTCACTTGAAATTTGGAAGAAAATAAATCAAAGACAAATATGGATTTTTTTTGAGGGAAAAAAAATCCAATCTATGATAGTTATTAATTATTGAACGTTGATCATTTTCTAGCCGAAAAAAAAAGTTGATCATTTTGAACAACTGTAATTAAGTAGTTGCCAATCTATGATAGTTGATGGATCAATTATTATATATATAGGTATAGAAATTGATGGAATTATAAATCATCCTATTAGTTATTATGGATTAATTGTTCCCCAATTTCCTAATTAAAAAAGGCAAATACATAATGCTTGAAGATTAAACTAAAAGAGACTAGTCCAATTACTGAAAGTCCTACTATCTAAAACCTAGGGCCACTAGGATTTGATTTGATGATTAATGTTGAGGCGCAAGCTGGGAAGGCGCTAGAAGTAGATACGAATATCAGAAGAAAAAAGTTGAGAGACGAGAGTGAGATAGATACATGGCTAATTGGTCCAATCTCCCTCTTGACATCGTTGAAGGAATAATTGGGCATTTGGGTTCGCTCGATCGAATCAGTATGAGAGGCGTTTGTAAGGCTTGGTCAGTTTCAAACCCTCGTATTCCCACCATCGATAACTTCCCGTGGGCATTGAGTGGAGACCGGCTGATTTACCCTCCTCTTCACAAACAAGAAGTACCTCTTAGAAGGGAAGAATTTCAGATGATCCGTAACGCAAGAGCTCATGCTTCATCATATGGGTGGCTTCTTTTTGAAGTGGTCGAATTTAAGGCACGTGATTTTGGGAATTTCCTTTTGTATTCTCCGTTTACCTCTGAGGTAATTAAGCTCCCGGAATCTGACTTCTTGGGAGTTGATGTGGCCACCTTCAGCTTGGATGCTACTTCCCGAAAGTGTCATCTTTGGTTTGTGTACCAAGGGGAGAAAAATCTGTATCTACATATGTTCTCCTAGTGACAATGCTTGGAAGAGTTATGACTTTGTTCTTGATAGGGTGGTTAGTTATAAAGTGCGACATGTAGCCTATGTAGATAGAATTTTCTATTGTGTTTTCTCAGGAGGTGAATTGGGTGCCTTCAATCTTCAACTTAAAGAGTGGACTATGCTTACTCTAGAGAGGTTACCGGGTTTTGATTTCCAATACGCTAAGCTGATTGCGTCAGATGGAGAACTTCAACTGATAGATAGGGAGGATTCAGAGGATTTGAAACTCCTCAAGTTTGATTTCTCTGAGAACCGTTGGGTTAAGGAGGATAGTTTGAATAATCATGTTTTATTTATTGGCGGCACATGTTTCTCTTGTCCAGCATTGGGGGAAACAAGTCAATTAGCAAACCACGTATTTTCATGTTGGTATCCTAGTGTAAGATGTTATGACACCGAATCCGATAGTCTGCAGTACAAAAATTGGGCTTGGACAGCATGGCGTTCGAGGATTTGGATTGAATTTCCTTCCACTGCTATTTGGACTGCTAATGATTTGATGACTGCTCATTAAATGTTGCTCAAGGCCACCAGAATCATCGTCTATTTCTTGTTGGAGCTTAGCTTTAAGTTGAAGTTAAGTCTTGAGCTTTTTTAGTTGGCTTAATGGATTGTTAGAAAAGTCAATGCAATCTGATTTGGTAAATTTTAATGCAGATTCCTTCCCTCTTCTATTATGTACAGATTGTTCAGTGTATGAGTTTATATTAAATGCATTGAACACTAAATTTACCTTAACAGAAGGGCCACGTCAGCAAATTGTATGGACCTTAACGGAATCTGTTAGTCAACTGTTAATGCATAGGTAGATTGGCAGGGGCAAAGTGGCTATTAAGCCTAGTATTTGCTGTTTATGTGTTTCAGTGGTTATAGAAGCAAGAAGTTATTGATTTGGTAAAGATATAACAATTTTACTCCAATATGGTTAAAGGAAACTCTTAATTTGTGTGTGTGTTTTTTTTAAAAATAAAATTATCAACTAAATTTACTACTTGCAAACGGTCCTTGACTAATATATAATATAAGGCTAATATTTAGCACTTTTTCTAAATCCTTGGCTAATTTAGTACTTTTTCTAAATTTACTACTTTTTTTTTTAAAAAAAAGCATATTTGCAATCCGAAAAATCTTTGTTCATGAGTTTTGATGTTGTTTTACTTGAATGTTTTTAATGATTGAGATTTGAAAGTTTGAAGGTTGAGAGAATTTGAGAGAATTGAAAAAGTTTGAAGTTTGATGAAAAATAAAGCAAATGGCGCAAAATAGTCCAAAGGGGACGGTATTTAGTAATCCACAATTAAAATCAACTAATCATTGTCTGTGTAATATTCTTAGTGTACAATCACTTATTTTGAATGGGAAGAAGTAGTTAAAATGCTATAATACAGTAATTGCTATCAAGATAAGCTTTTTGGGTCTATAAGTTCTTCATCTGCAAATATGGTTTCCATCCTAGTCTTTTGAGGCTAGTTTGATTTAACAATATTAAAACATAAAAAATGTAAAATGATTGAATATAAAAGAGCGATTGGGTTGCTTACTTTACTTTTATGGAACTGAATGTGGGAAATAAATCAAATAATTGACGGAGATGATGAGACATTGAAAAAATTGATAAATGAATGGGGTGTGTTAGTTTAAATAGGGCTTAATGAGCAAAAAGGTCTTTGAACTTACATTGAACCGTTAAATAAGCCCCTGAACTTTTATTTCAGCCAAATAAGCCCCTGAACTCTTAAAAAAGCCAAATAAGCCCTACTGCCAAGGCTAAATGTTCAAATAAGAACTAAACATTTTAAGATTTTCTCAAATCAGGATCAAAATACACAATTTCAACAAATTAGAAAACATACTTAATATTTTTTTACAAATTGGATACAATATAAGTTAGTACTAGCGTGTGAGATATATATAAATTGAAAACAACACGATAATTTTATATCATATTACTTTTAATGAATTTATTTTGATTAATAGGGTTTGATTTTTAATTAACATGATAATATCATTTTTATCAAATTTAATGTGTATGCATGAGAAGCATTGGTTTTCATTTAAGGATTCCCTAATTTGTAAAAACTTGCTAAGTATGTGTTCTTATTTGTTGAACTTGTGTATTTTGATCCTTATTTGAGAAAATCTTAAAACGTTTAGTCCTTATTTGAGCATTTAGCCTTGGCAACATGGCTTATTTGGCCGAAATAGAAGTTCAATGGCTTATTTGACGGTTCAGTGTAAGTTCAGGGGACTTTTTGCCCATTAAGCCATTTAAATAGCTGCATTCATTGCAAAAAGAAATTCTTATCCCTAAACTTTAGTTTGGACTATACTTCAAATAACCTTTATCAATTTCACAAGATAAAGATAGAAAAGATTTTGAAGAATTCTAAGAGGCCTTGACGACATAGTCTCCTTTGTAAATGGAACTTAAAAGGTTTTTAACATGAAAATTATATAGTCCATATAATGCACGTGGGAATCTAGAGTTCCGTTTTTGATTACTTTCTGCTGATTTATTTGCCTTGTGTTTTTAAAGTCAAGATTTCAATATGGCAAAGGACAAGCAACAAATTGTTCTTGGAGAGGTTCAATTCAAAGAATTCGCTCTGCAGCCTACAGAGTCTTACTAAAGAGACTAATACCAACCTAAAATTGATGGAATCAGTGTTCGAGCTTGAAGAAAAGAAAATATTAGAAAATGGTAATTGGTGTACCCTTTTGTCCAAATCTTTAATTTCTGACTCTTTTTTTTTTTTTCAGATTTCACCATTTCTTTTGCCTAGATTTGATACAAATTTGTCATGTGTTTGTGTTGATTCTTAATTTGGCAAGTAATTAGATACTTAAATATTTGTGCTTATGATGACTTGCAAATCCAATCACAAGGAGAAAGAAGCAGATTGATTTGGTAAAC
>AWWV01014047.1:0-44410 GCA_001974805.1 Corchorus capsularis | reverse complement strand
AAGCACCAATTAGCTATTAATTATCCCCCAAGTTCTTAATTAGAATAGCAAATTTATAATGCTAGAAGATGAAACTAAGAAAGTGCCATAATTCTTAAGGCCATTATCAGGTTCGAGACCTTACGTACGCAGCTGCCCATGTTAGGAGACTCACCCATCTTAACTAGGTGCGCGATGCGGATTGGTTCTGAATTAATCAGGCTAAGCTCTGGATCGGATACCGGATGGCATAAAAAAAAATCTTAAGGCCATTGGGATTTGGTTGTCGGATTCACATTTATAACTTGCGAGCTGCTAGGGGAGGTAGGGGTGATCATGGGTCGGTTTTCGGGTCAATCGGGTTAGTCGGGTCGGTTTCAACCAAAACCGAAATTATAATATATCAACCGACAACCGACCTGACTAAATGGGAAACCGCCAAAACCGAAACCAATCGGTTTCGGGTCGATTTCGGGTCGGTTTTCGGTTTGAATATATTACACACACATATATATATTATATATTAATAATATATATTATATATTAAAATAAAATTCTTACATATATATATTCTTATTTACATATATATATATATTCTTATTTAATAAAATATTTTACATATTAAAATAAAAATGATTTTTGGATATATATAATATATATAATTAAAATTAAGAAATATAAAATATAACTAAACCCTATGTGCAAAACGACGTCCTTTTGATACTTCGGTTTCTCGGGTCGGTTTCGGTTTCAATTATCATACCGACAACCGACCCAAAAAACCACCAAAACCGACTTCACAAACCGAATTACCCAACAAAACCGACTCAACCGACCCATTTCACCCATTTTCAATCGGGTCGGGTCGGTTTTCGGTTTGACCCGATTTTTGATCACCCCTAAGGGGAGGCGTTGATTATGATTAGATCAGCTAAGTAATTCCAGGCCAAACTTCCTGTCCAGCATAACTTAAAAGCCCATTAGTCTAAAGAGGCCCATAAAGGCCTAAGACCCATTTAACTGATACAAACCTAATCAGTTAAGTAATTCCAGGCCAATCTTTCTGTTGAGCATAACTTAAAAGCCCATTAGTCCAAAGAGGCCTATAAAGGCCTAAGATAAGTATGATTCACTCTCTAATGTCGCTCAATTTAGAGTTTTTTTTTTGGCCACACTACACCTACAAACTCAATTTAGAGTTTACTAAGCTTTACTCTACCTTGATTGTTCACAGGAATATCTAACCCTCTTCTACCCTACACTACACCTACAAGAAGAGGGATCGTACGACTTAGCTTCACCCGGAGGCCTATCTCTTCGTTCGATGTGGTTTTTTTAATTATTGATCAATTGATTTGGCCATAGAAAAACTAAATAGACCAAACTCCAACTTAATCTTGACAAGCCAGAGGTAGAGAGAGATGGATATCAGGTCGAGAGAGGAGAATGAGATAGGCGGTGATCATGTCCCTGCTGACATGGTTAATTGGTCGAATCTCCCTCTTGACATCGGTGAACGTATAATTGAGAGTTTGGGTTGGCTCGACGGAATCCATATGAAAGCCGTTTTGAAGGCTTCAGTGGTGATTCCTCATATTCCCGCTATTGATAAGTTCCCGTGGGCATTGAAGAGGTCTCCCTTGATGTGTTATTCCTTCAAAGACCTCAATGGTGATTGGACAGGCTATGAATACTATCTGTTTTACCCTTCTCTTCACAAATATCTTCCTCGAGAAGAAGAGCGATTTTCCATGATGCAAGAGCTTATGCTTCATCATATGGGTGGGTTCTTTTCTTTGGTCGAAGGTGGGTTCTTTCTGAACCGGTAACAAAGCCACATGGTTTAGGGTATTTCTTTTTGTACTCTCCGTTTACCATCGAGGTAATTTAGCTACCCGAGAGCGACCTCGTAACAAATTATGATCGTGAACCAGTTGATGTGGCTACCTTCAGCTTGGATGCTACTTCCCCAAAGTGTGTCATTGTTGCTTTGCGTAAGACGTGGAAGAAAATCTGTATCTACATATGTTCTCCCGGTGACATTGCTTGGAAGAAATATGAGTTCGGTTTTGATTTGAATAAATCCGTGCAACACGCAGCCTATGCAGGTGGAATTTTCTATTGTATTTTCTTAGGAGGTGAATTGGGTGCCTTCAATCTTCAACTTAAAGAGTGGACTATGCTTACTTTAGAGGGGCTACCCGATTTTGATTTCGAATATGCTAAACTCATTGCGTCAGATGGACACCTGCGACTGATGGGTAGGGAGAATTCAGAGGATTTGAAACTCCTCAAGTTTGATTTCTCTAAGAAGCTTTGGGTTAAGGAGAATAGTTTGAATAACCATGTTTTATTTATTGGGGGCAGCACATGTTTCTCTTGTCCAGCAGTGGGGGAAACAAGTCAATTAGCAAACAGTGTATTTTCATGTTGTGAATTTCATCCTAAAGTACGACGTTATGGCAACAAATCTGATATTCGGCGGTACCAATATTGGTTTGAGATGGCGGACATTTGGATTGAATTTCCTTCCGGTGCTATTTGGACTGCTAATGATTTGATATCGATTGCTCGTTAAATGCTGCTCAACACCAGAACCATCATCTATTTCTTGTTGGAGCTTAGCTTTAAGTTGAAGTCTTCGGTTTATTTGGTTGCTTAATTAGTATTGGTTTGATGCGTTCTGCTTAGTCATGGTACGAGTCTAAGTCTTAATTACTTATGAAATTGTTATCGCCTAAACTTATGAAATTGTTCTTATCAATTGAAGGATTAGTGGAAATTGGATTGGCATTCGTGGGATGGCAACGATGATGATGAGATTTTTTTTTCTTTTGTTTAAAATTGTTGATATTCTTTAATTTTTCTTAAATTTTAAAAAGGGTAAAATAGGTAAAACACATGAAACTCATTATACTTAGAGGGAAATATGTTTAGCCTTACATTAGACCTAGACAAATGTTAGTTCATTACACTTTTGGGGTAATTTTAACTTACCAATACACCTAATGATAATTCCCCCTTACTTAAATGTTATGTTATTTGTGTGTGATTTGTGCACAAAGCTATTAGTAAACTTTCCTTTCATTTATTTGGTTGTTTCTCTTCTCTTTTGATTTTAACATTTTGCCCAAGCTTGAGACAAGTTGGTAATATGTTCTCTGTTTTCATTTTATTGTTGTTAGATTGATGTTTAAATTATGGAAATGGCCATGGAAATTGTCAAAATTCATCATTATTGGTAGGGAGGGCCATGAATGATTTAAAGCCTAGCAATGTCCTTTTCGACGAAGATATGTGCGCAAAATTGGGTGATTTTGGCATTGCCAAACTTTTAGGTGAAGAAGATTTAGTACAAACAATGACATTGGAAACTATTGGGTACATGGCACCAGGAGCAAGGTGTCTTTACTTCAATTAACTTTTTTTCTTCTTTTTTATCAATTCATTTTGTATGAAACATCAATGGATTCTTTAATAAGTTGATGATAAATTCATGTAGTGTATGGAGCAGAAGGGATCATTTCCATAAAAGGCGATGTGGTCAGTTTCATCCGCTCATATTCCCACCGTTGATAAGTTCCGGTGGGCATTAAGTTCTTACTTCTCGACGGTCAAAGGCCTCACTGCCTATGAATACAAACTGATTTACCCTCCTCTTCACGAACAGTTTCCTCCTCCTTTCAGAGTTCCAGATTTCCATATTAATGCAAGAGGTTATGGTTCATCATATGATATGGGTGGGTTTTTTTTTTTTTTTGGCCATGTTCTTTCTAATCCGGTAACAGAGCCACATGGTTTAGGGAATTTCTTTTTGTACTCTCCCTTTACCAACGAGGTAATTAACCTACCCGATTTTGACTATGAACGAGTTTTTGTGGCGGCCTTCAGCTTGGATGCTACTTCCCCAAAGTGTGTCATCTTTGGTTTGCGAATCAAGGGGAAAAAAATCAGAATTTACATGTGTTTTCCTGGTAACATTGCTTGGAAGACTTATGACTTTCTTCTTGATACAGTGGTTAGTCATATTCGTAAAGTGGAACATGTTGCCTATGCAAAATGAATTTTCTATTATGTTTTCTTAGGAGGTTAATTGGGTGCCTTCAATCTTCAACTTACAACTTAAAGAGTGGACTATATATTTTAACTTCATGCAAATTATGGAATTTCGATTTTCGTGTTGTTGATTTCATCCTTGTATAAGATGTTATGGAAACGAATCCGATAGTCTACAGTACAAAAATTGGGCTTGGCGCATGATGTTGTTTGTGCCTGGAATTCTTGTTAACCCGGCCCGAAATTTGTGGAGTTACGAATTTCGGCCCGATCCCTCTGCTTCCATCACAGACCTCATCCGGGGAAGACGCAGAATAGGTGTAGGGGGTGCGGGGGGCGAAACCCCCCACGGTATGGATTAGTTCTCCTAGTCCGAATAGGACTAAATACCCTATGTTTATATAAGGGGTCTATATCTTGTATTCTTGATGTATTGTTTTCTCCCAAATTAATAAGATTTTCTCTTTGCTCGTGGACGTAGATCAAATTGATCGAACCACGTAAAATCTTCTTGTTCTTGTTTATTGTTTTAGGCTAGTTTAATTGCAACAATTGGTATCAAGAGCTTGGATTAGATTTCTTGATTGGTCCCTGGTATCTGTTAGTGATAAGGGTTTATTGAGAAATCGTTTTTTCTGGGATTTAGGGTTTTGCGTTTCAAGATGTCATCATCAGGGAAATTCGACATTGAGAAATTCAATGGGTCGAATGATTTCATCTTATGGAAGGTAAAGATGAAGGCGATAATGATTCAGCAGAACTGCGCATGTGCGATTGATAAAGAGATGTTGCTTGAAAAATCAACAGATAAGGAGATAAAAGAAATCAATTCGAAGGCTCATAGTGCAATCTTGTTGAGTCTTTCTGATGAGGTTTTGAGAGAGGTTGTCGCGGAGAAAGATGCTGCAAGTTTGTGGAAGGCGCTTGATGATAAGTATATGAAGAAGTCATTGACTAATCGGTTATTCCAGAAGCAACGCCTGTACACATTCAAGATGGCAGAAAATACACCAATAAAAGATCATCTTGATAGCTTCAATCGGATTATTCTTGATCTTGGTGGAGTTGGAGTCAAGATAGAAGATGAGGATTTGGCGCTGATTCTCCTATGTTCGTTGCCTAGGTCGTTTCAGAATTTTCGGGATACCATGTTGTATGGTAGAGACACGATTGCTCTGAAGGATGTTAAAGACGCTTTGCTTTCAAAAGAACTGCAGAATAAGGTTTCAGTAGATGTCGATGTTGAAGCAGGTTTAATTGTTACACGTGGCAGAAACAAGGAGAAAAGCAGCGGCACTGCTAGGTTCAGATCACGCTCCAAATCGAGGGTATCTAAGCTTCGATGCTTTTACTGTAATGAGAAAGGGCACCTGCGTAAAGACTGTCCTGATCGCAAGAAAGGTAATTCTAGTGAGAAGAAGGAATCGAATGTAAAGGCTACAGCAGCTATTGTTCAAGAGGGTCCATCCCTTGTGGAGAGTTCAGATGATGAAATAGGTACTGATGTTCTAACTGTTAGTACTGCAGGTTCTGCAAACACATGGGTTCTAGACACTGGTGCGTCTTATCACATGACGTTTTCAAGAAACTTATTCACCACTTTTAAGGAGTGGAACGGAAATGTGATTGTGGGTGATGAAACAACTTTGAGTGTCAAGGGCAGTGGTTCAGTGCAGATTAAAACGCATGATGGAACAATTAGAACGTTTGATGCTTGGCTTGTTCCTGAGCTTAGGAAGAATTTGATTTCTTTGGGCACTCTTGATAAACAAGGGTATAAATATTCTGGCGAAAATGGGCAGATCAAAGTTTCGAAAGGTGCTATGACTATCTTGAAGGGTAAATTGCAACACGGGATTTACACTCTAATAGGCAATTCAGTGATAGGAGAAGTAGTAGTTTCCGAGTCTCTTAGGGATTCAAATGATCGTACAGAGTTGTGGCATCGTAGGTTGGGGCATATGAGTGAGCAAGGACTGTCAATTTTGAGCAAAAGAGGTCTTTTAGATGGGTCAGAATGTGGAAAACTTAAATTCTGCGAAACATGTGTCTTAGGCAAACAGCGCAGGGTTAAGTTTAGTTCTGGCAAGCATACTTCTAAGGGGATTCTTGATTATGTTCATTCTGATTTGTGGGGTCCTGCTCCTGTGGAGTCTCATAGTAGATGCATGTATTTCGTGACTTTCATTGATGATTACTCCAGGAAGGTTTGGGTATATTTTCTGAAAACAAAGGATGAGGTGTTTGATCGGTTCAAAGAGTGGAAGGTTATGATTGAAAAACGTACCAGTCGGCAAATCAAGACTCTTAGAACTGATAATGGTTTGGAATTCTGTGGCCAAGAATTCAATGAGTTCTGCAAGAAAGAGGGTATAGTGAGGCATCACACTGTACGAAGAATGCCACAACAAAACAGGGTTGCAGAACGCATGAACCAAACACTTCTGCAGCGTGCTAGGTGCATGTGACTAAATGCTGGTTTGTCGAAGAAGTTCTGGGCTGAAGCAGTTAATACTGCTGCTTATTTGGTGAATAGGTCTCCATCAACTGCGATTGATTTGAAGACTCCTCAAGAGGTATGGTACGATAAACCCTCTGATTACTCTGGCTTGAGAATATTTGGTTGTCCTGCTTATGCTCATGTTAATGATGGTATACTGAAGTCTAGGGCAATTAAGTGCATATTTCTAGGATATGGAACTGGTGTTAAAGGTTATAGGTTGTGGCATTGTGATAGCAACAAAGTTATTATTAGCAGAGATGTAACCTTTGATGAATCTGCTATGTTTAGCCAGAAAGAGGAGCTTGTTGATCTTGCAGGTACTGACCAGAGTGTGGTATTTGATGCTCCACCTTTGAAATCACCTTCTGTTACTACAGAAGAGCCTAGAACTGAAACTGATGATTTGTCAAAAAGTATAGCAGAAAGAAGAACCAGGAGGGAAATAAAAAAGCCACAGAGGTATGCAGATTGCATTAGTCTTAATGTTGGTGAAACTGATCCTATTGCATATGCTTTGTCAGTGGCAGAAATTATTGATTCTGATGAACCAAGATCCTATAAGGAGGCAATTAAGAGTGAGAATGCAGCAGACTGGTTGTTAGCTATGAATGAGGAGATGCAGTCTCTTGCAAAGAATGAGACATGGAAGCTTGTACCATTGCCAAAAGGAGTGAGACCAGTAGGATGTAAATGGGTATTCAAAAGGAAAGAGGGAATCCCCGGAGTAGAACCTGCAAGGTTCAAGGCTAGACTTGTGGCTAAGGGTTTTTCGCAAAAGGAGGGAATAGACTACAATGAGGTATTCTCACAAGTTGTGAAGCACAAAACTATTCGGGTTCTTCTAGCCATGGTTAGTACTCTTGATCTCTATCTAGAACAGTTAGATGTTAAGACTGCTTTTTTGCATGGTAATCTAGAGGAACAGATTTACATGTCACAGCCTGAGGGATTTATTGATTCTGAGAATGAAGACCATGTGTGCTTATTGCAGAAGTCCTTGTATGGTTTGAAACAGTCTCCTAGACAGTGGTATAAGAGGTTTGACTCATTTATGGTTTCTCATGATTTTGCTAGAAATCAGTATGATAATTGTGTGTACTCTAAGAAGTTGTCTGATGGTTCATATATATATTTGCTGCTATATGTTGATGACATGTTGATTGCAGCCAAGGATTTGGCTGAGATTAATAGGCTGAAAGCTTTGCTAAGCAGTGAATTTGAGATGAAGGATTTGGGTGCAGCGAAAAAGATTTTGGGTATGGAGATTTGGAGGGATAGAAAAGCAGGATTGTTGTATGTATCTCAACAGAAATACATCGAAAAGGTTCTGCAATCTTTTCAAATGGATCAAGCCAAACCGATTAGTACCCCTTTAGCTGCACATTTTAAACTTGATGCTAGTGCTCTACCTAGTTCTGATGATGAAGTTAACTGCATGAGTAGAATACCATATTCTAGCGCAGTAGGTAGCTTGATGTATGTTATGGTTTGCACTAGGCCAGACTTAGCTCATGCTGTTAGTGTGGTTAGTAGGTTTATGAGCAATCTTGGTAAAACTCATTGGGAGGCTGTTAAGTGGATTATGCGATATTTGAATGGAACGAAGAATGTCTGTTTGGTTTATGGTTCTGATGGTAATTCCGGATTGATTGGTTATGTTGATTCTGATTATGCTGGTGACCTTATTAAAAGAAGATCTTTAACATGTTATATCTTCACCCTATATGGTTGTGCTATTAGTTGGAAAGCAACACTTCAAACAACTGTTGCTTTGTCTACTACTGAGGCAGAATATATGTCATTGACTGAAGGGATTAAAGAAGGTATGTGGTTGCATGGTCTTGTTGATAGTTTGGGTTTGGATGTTTCGAAACCTGTTATTTATTGTGATAGTCAGAATGCTTTGAGTTTGGCGAAAAACCCTGTGTATCATGAAAGATCAAAGTATGCGGGGAAGACGCAGAATAGGTGTAGGGGGGCATGGATTAGTTCTCCTAGTCCGAATAGGACTAAATACCCTATGTTTATATAAGGGGTCTATATCTTGTATTCTTGATGTATTGTTTTCTCCCAAATTAAGAAGAATTTCTCTCTGCCCGTGGACGTAGATCAAATTGATCGAACCACGTAAAATCTTCTTGTTCTTGTTTATTGTTTTAGCCTAGTTTAATCACAACACATGGCATGGGCTCCGAACGATCTTAGGATTGAATCTCGTTCCAGTGCTATTTGGAGTGCTAATGATTTGATGACTGCTCCTTAAATGTTGCTCAACGCCAGAATCATCAATATCTATTTCTTGTTGGAGCTTAGATTTAAGTTGAAGTCTTCAGTTTATTTAATTTGGTTGCTTAAATATTAGTTTGGTTCAATGGCTTCTTAGTCATGGTACGAGTCTAAGTCTTTATTTAAATAAATGCTATGTTTCATTTGCAGTAAATTTGTGCGTGATTTGTGCACAAAGCTATTAGTAAAGTTTCCTTTCATTTATTTGGTTGTCTCCTTTCCCTTTTTTTTTTTTTTGGCCATATCTCCTTTCCCTTTTGATTTTAAGTTTTAACATTTTGCCCAAATTAATTTTGGGCCATTATTTGAAGAGTTGGAAGCACTGGAGAAGGACCAAATTATGAAGATATCTACAGACTGCAGCATTTAGTAAATTGGAAGCATGGAATCCATTTCTTAATTTGCAGAACTTTTACTTTATTAGTAGTTTTTGCTGTTTATATGTTTCTGTGGTTATGGATATAATGGAAGCAAGATGTTATTGATTTGGTAAACCGACTTTAAAATTTACTAGGCTTTTCTTTAGAAGTCGGTTGCTAGAATCTTCTTCATGCCAATTAATCAATTTCCTAAAAACAATTGAATTGGGATGAAATTCTTATATTAAAAGGGAAACTACAATAAGTAGTGTCAAAGTAAAGAAGAACAGGGGAAATTGTAATTAAGAATCTCTATACTGGCAAGTCTTTTCCATTTCCACTTTCATGACCTCTTTTTGGATTAATCCAAAGACATTTTTCATTCCAAAACAGGTATATATATAACATACTATAAGAAAATAAAACCAAAAACTTTATACAATTCCCCAAGCAGAACAGCAAATTGTTAGGCAATTGAAGATTTCAAGTTCTAAATCAAGCAGGTAAATATTTGTGCCTTGAATAATTCTCTAATGTTTATTTAGTACAACACATGCTTCCTTGTCAGTTTGTCTCTTTTTTTAAAATGCTGAGAATTGAGTAATAATGCAGAATCAGATGGATGACTGTGAAAAAAGTAGAATTCAAGTGCTAGAAATTGAGCAACTGAGAGGGTTATTGAATGTCTTTGGGCACATGGGAGACGAAGATTTTATGAGAAAGATGGAGGCAAGGGAGGAAGAGCTTAAAATATTTAGAAGCATTGAATCAAGTGCTTATTGTGAAGGAAGCAATGATGAGCTGCAACAATCTCGCAAAGAATTGATTAATGTGAGTCTGATTTATGACCCTTTGCTCCACTTTTTTTGTCATTGGATTATATGACAAAAAAAATCCATATATAATAATTATATATATGCATTTCACACTTGTTTAATTAGTTTGCTAACCTTCAACTTCGATTACACACAAGAAACAAGTAAGCATTCCTAAAAAAAAAAAACAAGTAAGCATTTGTAATTAAAAAAAAAGACAAAATGTGGATTTTTTTTATTGAAACTTACGTAGTTGCCCATTTATGATTGTTGATGGAATTATATAATGAGCAACACTAATGAGTTTCAAGCAACAATATATTATTCAGTTTTTTTTCTTATTTTCATAACTCTTACAACTTTTTGGACATAGAAATTGCCTACGAAAAAAATTACGACAAAAAAGAAAATTAGTTTTGAGTTAAGAAAATTAAAAATATTAAAGCTTAAATTTGTGGTAATCAAAAGTCAGAATGATCGTGGACTTACAAAAAGCAATTGAGAATTTATCAACCTATAAATTTGTTTAATTAGTTTGCTAACCTTCAACTTTGATTACACACAAGAAACAAGTAAGCATTTGTAAAAAAAAAAAAAAAAAAAACAAAATGTGGATTTTTTTATTGAAACTTATACGTAGTTGCCCATTTACGATTGTTGATGGAATTATTATTATTATTATAGGTATAAATAATATAGTAGTTGATGGAATTGTAATATATAAATCATCCAATTATTTATTTATGAATCAATTGTTGCCCAAGTTCCTAATTAAAATCCTTAAAAAAATGGTCCTAATTAATAAGGCAAATATAATGCTTTGAAGAATTAAACTAATTAGAGACTAGGCCCAATTGGGAAAGAAGGTCCGTATTTGTATATAGTTTCCAACCGAAACTCCTTCCTACTATCTGAAACCCTAACCTAGTGCCACTGGGATTTGATTGTCGAGTAGAGATGGATATCAGAAGAAAAGAGTTAAGAGCCGACGAGAGTGAGATAGACACGGTTAATTGGTCGAATCTTCCTCTTGACATCGTTGAACGTATAATTGAGCGTTTGGGTTTGGGTTGGCTCGACGGAATCCGTATGAACCGGTAACAAAGCCACATGGTTTAGGGTATTTCCTTTTGTACTCTCCGTTTACCACCGAAGTAATTAAGCTACCTGATTCTGATCATGATCATAAACATGAACTAGTTGATGTGGCCACCTTCAACTTGGATTCTACTTCTCCAAAGTGTGTCATCTTTGGTTTGCTTATCAAGGGGGAACAAATCTGTATCTACATATGTTCTCCTGGTGACATTGCTTGGAAGACTTATGACTTTGTTCTTGATGATAGCTAGGGTGGTTAGTCGCCATAGTAAAGTGCAACATGCAGCCTATGCAAGTGGAATTTTCTATTGTGCCTTCTCCGAAGGTGAATTGGGTGCCTTCAATCTTCAACTTAAAGAGTGGATTATGCTAAATCTGGAGGGGCTACCGGGTTTTGATTTCCAATGCGCTAGACTTATTGCGTCAGATGGAGAACTTCAACTGATGGGTAGGGAGAATTCAGAGGATTTGAAACTCCTCAAGTTTAATTTCTCTGACAAGCTTTGGGTTAAGGAGAATAGTTTGAATAACCGTGTTCTATTTATTAGCAGCACATGTTTCTCTTCTCCAGCAGTGGGGGAAACAAGTCAATTAGCAAACCACGTATTTTCATGTTGTTGGTATCCTCAAGTAAGATGTTATGGCACCAAATCTGATAGTCTGCAGTACCAAAATTGGGCTTGGAGTACTGCACGCGATCAGAAAATTTGGATTGAAATTCCTTCCCGTGCTATTTGGAGTGCTAATGATTTGATGACTGCTCCTTAAATGTTGCTCAACGCCGCCAGAATCATCATCTATTTCTTGTGGGAGCTTAGCTTTAAGTTGAAGTCTTGGGTTTATTTGGTTGTTCAATTAGTTTTAATGAGGTTTAGTCATGCATACTCCAAGTGGGAGGTATTTTTTTTTTAATTCTCAACTTTGGAATTTCGATAAGGGAAGAAAAGCCTCGTTAGAGGAAGCAATTAGGCACCTCTTCCAGGAATCAAGGGTGACTCCAAAACGTACAAGAATATGGAAAGAAAGCAAAAACGATGGAATAACCGACTCTGCTGGGAAGGAAGTACGATAGGAAGAGCCAAAGGACGCAATTTGGATTGGGGAAAGTTGATTGAAGAAACTCTAACTTCAGCCACAAGGGATTTGTAGTTGAATGCATGTACAATTAAATGTATACACATTCCAAAATGTGAAATAGTAGCATGTAATGTTGTACTTAATATACTCTGTTTTTCTCATTTATTTCCAAGGAGGTTGAGTGGGGCAAATGAAGGATTTCCTTAATTCGATTGTTGTGGCAAATCTCGAAAAATTTCAATTGCATATGCTTATCATACACTTAAAAAACACAGAAAAGATCAATAAATTACACACTCTCAAGTCTCAACACAGTTACATGATGAGGAGCCTTTCATTGTAGGAAAAAAGTATTGGCTTCTTAATATGTACAATGAAAAAGATTTCTGAATTTATATACTTATAGTCCAGTTTGAAAGATAAATATAGTATCATAAAGAACAATTGAATTGGGATGAAATGCATATATTAAAAGGGAAACTACAATAACGGTCAAAGTTGTAAGAATCTTCTGTACTGGCAAGTCTGATGCATTTCCACTTCCATGACCTCTTTTTTTGGATTAATCCAAAGACATTTTTCATTCCAAAATAGGTATATAACACACTATAACAAAATGAAACCAAAAACTTTATACAATTCCCCAAGCAGAAAAGGAAATTGTTAGACAATTGAAGATTTCAAGTTCTAAATCAAGCAGATAATACATGAATGTGAGATGTGTGTGCAACCACATGTATATATTTTTCATTTTTGAGTTCCTTGAAACCTTTGATCAAAAGTTGTACTAGTTGCAACATTCACAATTATCTCAAATTTAATAGTATACTAGGATTGGCTGCTTAGATGCCAGAACATGATGTAAAAAAAGCGGCAAAAGGTATCAGAAGGTAATTATTTGTGCCTAGAATAATTCTCTAATGTTTATTTAGTACAACACATGCTTCCTTGTCAGTTTGTCTCTTTATTTAGTGTCGTATAATATTCATGTCAGTTTAAAATGCTGAGAATTGAGTGATAATGCAGAATCAGATGGATGAATGTGAAAAAAAAAATGTATAATTCAATTACATAGAAAGGAGGAACTGGTGCTGGAAATTGAGCAACTGAGAGGGTTATTGAATGTCTTTGGGCACATGTGAGACGAAGATTTTATGAGAAAGATGGAGGGAAGAGCTGAAATATTTAGAAGCATTGAATCAAGTGCTTATTGTGAAGGAAGCAATGATGTGCTGCAACATGCAATCTCGTAAAGGATTGATTAAAGTGAGTTCAGTTTTGATTTGGATGCAGACGTGGAGCTCGCAACGCAGCCTATATGCAGGTGGAATTTCCTATTGTGTTTTCTCAGGAGGTGAATTGGGTGCCTTCAATCTTTAACTTAAAGAGTGGACTATGCTTACTCTAGAGGGGCCAGTAGATTTTGATTTCGAAGATTTAACCCAGGATTTTGATGTTGAAGATTCTAAACTCATTGCGTCTGATGGAGAACTTAGACTGATGGGTATGAAACAAGAGAATAGCATAACCTGTAAAAGTTGAAAATTTCATATTTGCAAGGACATACCAAGGATAAAAAAGTTCAAGACGAAAATTGGGCTCTGAAGGGCAGGGGTGTTGGAAGATTTGGATTGAATTTCCTTCAAGTGGTATTTGGAGAGTTAATAATGATTTGATATATTAAATGCATTATTGAACACTTGGTTAATTTAAGAATCTTCAACTTAATTTGATTAAACACAAGAAACAAGGAAGCATTTGCCAATATCTAGCAAAGTTTTGGACTATATATGAAAAATGCTGAGGCAGAAGGTGGAGCTAGCTTCTGAAGGTGCAGGAGAAACAATTAGATTAAAATTACAGGCACTAGAAGTTGGAATTGAGCATGTTTGAAGTAATTCATACCCTTTTGGGTTCCTAACTTTTTGTTTATCATATCACCAAAAAAAAAAAAACTTTTTGTTTATCATATCATGTCTTATATTGAATCTGTTGTGTATTTGACTTGCAATTATTACAGAAAGGAGGAAGGAGGAACCGTTTGCTAGAGTGAAGGAAGATTATAAAAATCTGAAATTATAAATCATACAATTATTTACTCTTATTATCATTTATTCTTATTATCAGTCGGCTAGACCAACCGTGTAAGAACACGTCATGAGTATCAAATTTCGGATCAATTTCTCAAGTTGTATAGCAAAACTCCTATTGCTGGAAAAAAAAAAACAAATATAATGGTAAGACTAAAATAGGCCCAACCGGCGAAGGAGGCTCGAATTGGTATATATATAATTTCCAACTAGGGCTACTGGATTTGATTGTCAGTCCATAACTCCATATATATAAACTAACTTGAAAGCTGCTAGCAGGGGAGACGCTACAAGTTGCTAGAGATATGGATTTCAGAAGAAACAAGTTGAGAGACATGGTTAATTGGTCAAATCTTCTTCTTGACATGGTTGAACATATAATTGGGTGTTTGGGTTGGCTCGACAGAATCGGAATCCGTATGAGAGCCCGCGCTAGAAGTAGAAAGGAGAATGAGATAGGCGGCGGCGATGTTCCTCTTGACATGGTTGATTGGTCCAATCTCCCTCCTGACATGGTTGAACATATAATTGGGCGTTTGGGTTGGCTCGATCGAATACGTATGAGAGCCGTTTGCAAGGCATGGTCAGTAATTTCAACCCCTCGTATCCCCGTAGCCATTGATAACTTCCCGTGGGCATTTAGTGAATTGATCAGGTTGGGATTGGGTTGGCTCGACCGAATCCGTATGAGATTCGTTTGTAAGGCTTGGTCAGTTTCAACCCCACATATTCCCACCACCACCAATAAGTTCCCGTTGGGATTTGATTGGCTCGATCGAATCCGTATGACAGCCGTTTGTAAGGCTTGGTCAGTTTCAAACCCTCATATTCCCAACATCGATAAGTTCCCGTGGGCATTGAGTGGAGATCGGCTGATTTACCCTCCTCTTCACAAACAAGTTTTATGATCTACAAGTACATCTTAGACGGGAAGAAATTCAGATGATCCATAACGCAAGAGCTCATGCTTCATCTTATGGGTGGGTTCTTTTTAAAGTGGTCAGATATATGGCACGTGGATTTGGGAATTTTTTTTTATACTCTCCGTTTACCTCCGAGGTAATTAAGCTTCCGGAATCTGTCTTCGCGGTGGCGACCTTCAGCTTGGATGCTACTTCCCCAAAGTGTGTCATCTTTGGTTTGTGTAAAAAGGGGAGAAAAATATGTATCTACATATGTTCTCCTGGTGACATTGCTTGGAAGACTTATGAGTTCGAGTTTGATAGGCCGAATAGTACTGCGGAACACGCAGCCTATGCAAGTGGAATTTTCTATTGTGTTTTTTCAGGAGGTGAATTGGGTGCCTTCAATCTTCAACTTAAAAAGTGGACTATGCTAACTCTAGAGGGGATACCAAATTTTTATTTTGAATATGCTAAACTCATTGCATCCGATGGAGACCTTCGTTTGATGGGTACGGAGGGTAAAAAGAATTCCCGTATTGATCACGTCCACGTGATTAATTTTAAGAATGCAAAGAAATTGAGACTCCTCAAATTTGATTTCTCAAAGAAGCGTTGGGTCAAGGAGATCAGTTTGAATGATCGTGTTTTATTTATTGGGGGCACATGTTTCTCTTGTGCAGCGGTGGGGGAAACAAGCCAATTAGCAAACACCGTATTGTCATGTCCTGTAGCTCATCCTAAAGTACGACGTTATGGCAACAATTTCGGTAGTCGGCAGTACCAAAATTGGGCTGAGACGGTATCGATTGGGAACGTTTGGATTGAATTTCCTTCCAGTGCTATTTGGAGTGCTAATGATTTGATGACTGCTCCTTAAATGTTGCTCAAGGCCTCCAGAATCATCATTTAGTTCTTGTTGGAGCTTAGCTTTAAGTTGAAGTCTTCGGTTTAATTGGTTGTTTAACTAGTTTGGTTTAATGGATTCTTGATTAGTCATGGTACAAGTATAACTCTTATTCAAATGGTAAAGTTTTTTACACCGTCATAAACCACACTACTCTTCTACACTACCTATATCCAACGGTTGTTATTCAAATTAAACCCACATCCAACGGTTTTAAATGGTAATGTGCATGAGTAGTGTAGCTAGGGGTAGTACACATAGCCTTCTCCTTATTCAAATCCTATGTTGCAGCAATAAATTTGTGTGTAATTCGTCCAGAAAGCTATTAGTAAAGTTTCCTTTCATTTATTTGGTTGTCTCCCTTCCCTTTAGATTTTAACATTTTGCCCAAACTTGAGACAGGCTGGTGAAGGTTTCTAGCCGTGTCAAAATTAATCCATCGTTTGAACCAAAAGTAGACAAAACATAAATCCATAGAATTCCTCAAAAAAAAAATCCATAGAATTGAAGGATTTGAAAGACATGAAGTCTTAAAAAACCATTAAACAATTGAAAATTAAATGTTTCATATTTGCAAGGACTTTCCAAGGATAAAAAGTTCAAAACAAAAATCGGGCTTGGGTGTTTGAAGATTTGGATTGAATTTCCTTGGAGTGGTATTTGGAGAGCTAATGATTTGATTAATATTGCACTCTAGTATATATAATTAAATGCATTGAACACTTTTCATTTTTCAATTTCTGGCCAAGAAAAAACAAAAACACTTGTTCAATTTACTAGCTTTTGAACTTTGATTAGACACAAGAAACAAGGAAGCATTTGCCAATTGAAATTGAGCAACTGAGAGGGTCATTTAAACACCAAGCTGATGAAGGTTTGAAGCCAACTCTCGAAGAATTGAAGATTGCGAAGCATTGAAATTGAGTAGAACCCTTATTGTAAAGGGGAAAGCTATAAGTACTCATGATCTGCACTCAAGAATAGTACTTGCACTTTTTTACCTTAAATTTGCATGTCTCTAAACAACTAAACAATATATTCTTGTATCCAAACACCTAAATATCCCTCATATTTGTATCAAGTACTATTCTTGAGTGCACATTATGAGTACTTGTAGCCTCTCCCTATTGTAAAAGAACGTGAGAGTAATGATGAAGGGTGCTTGGTTTATATTACTTAATGTTTTGTGAAATTATATGCAAAAAACAATTGATGAAGATGATGAACTATTGAAGAATATGGACAGAAAGCAAGAATGATACATGCGACAGATTTAATGAAAAAAAAAATGTTTTAATACAACAAAATTACCCATTGCCGTTGGATTTGGACCAGTGCCTCAAAGAAGAAAATGTAACTTCACTTGTTGCGTTATTAAAGTTATAATAATATATAATAATCGTGTTAATTGAAGTGTAGATTAAAAACACCATTAGCGAGATGCCCCTGCCTTAAGGATCAGCCATATTTATCCTTGATATATATAGTACTCAACTCTGTTCTGCCTTAAGTCCTTTAATTCTGTTCTGTTCTTGTCGCAGTAGAACAAAGAAATTAACTCGATTGAGGACTCAAGTTTAAAGAGAGAAGAGACATGATGAATCTACAAAGAAAGATACAAACTTGAAGAAGAAGAAAGTCCCAACCACATAATGCTTGAAAAAGCAAATACATAATGCTTGAAGATTAATCTAAGAGACTAGGCCCAACTGAAAGTCCTACGACTATCTAAATTCTAAAACCTAGGGTTAATTGTTCCCCAAGTTCCTAATTAAAAAAGCAAATACATAATGCTTGAAGATTAAGCTAATTAGAGACTAGGCCCAAATGGAAGTCCTAATTAAGACTATCTAAAACCTAGGGCCACTGGTATTAGGTTGTGGAGTCCATACATATAAACAAACTTGAAAGCTGCTATAGGAAGGGAGGCGCTACAAGTAGAAAAATGGATATCACAAGGAAGAAGTTGAGAGTCATTGATTGGTCCAATCTCCCTCTTGACATCGTTGAAGGAATAATTGGGCATTTGGGTTCGCTGGATCGAATCAGTATGAGAGGCGTTTGTAAGGCTTGGTCAGTTGCAAACCCTCGTATTCCCACCATCGATAACTTCCCGTGGGCATTGAGTGACAATAGCGGTGAATTCCGGCTGGTTTATCCTCCCCTTCACAAACCAGTTTATGCCCAAGAAGTACCTCTTATTAGAAGGGAAGAATTTCAGATGATCCGTTACGCAAGTCCTTGTGCTTCATCATATGGGTGGCTTCTTTTTGAAGTGGTCAAAAATGAGGCACGTGATTTTGGGAATTTGTTTTTGTACTCTCCGTTTACCTCCGAGGTAATTAAGCTCCCGGAATCTGACTTCTCGGGATTTGAAGCGTCGGCAACCTTCAGCTTGGATGCTACTTCCCCAAAGTGTGTCATAGTTGGTTGGCGTACCAAGAGGAAAAAAATGTTCATCTACATATGTTCTCCTGGTGACGCTGCTTGGAAGACTTATAGGTTCAGTATTGATATGATGAATTATACATACGTGCAACACGCAGTCTATGCAGGTGGATTTCTCTATTGTGTTTTCTTAGAAGGTGAATTGGGTGCCTTCAATCTTCAACTTAAAGAGTGGACTATGCTTACTCTAGAGAGGCTACCTGATTTTCGTTGCTGTAGAGCTAGACTCATTGCCTCTAATGGAGAGCTTCGAGTAGTGATAGATCATAGCTTCGAGTAGTGATAGATCATATCAGAACTGAGGATTTGAAACTCCTCAAATTTGATTTCTCTGAGAAGCGTTGGGTTAGGGAGGATAGTTTGAATAACCGTGTTTTATTTATTGGCCACACATGTTTCTATTGTCCAGCAGTGGGGGAAACAAGTCAATTAGCAAACAAGATATTTTCGTGTTGGTGGTATCCTAAAGGAAGATGGTATGGCACCAAATCTGATAGTCTGCAGTACGAAAATTGGGCTCGGACAGCAGGGTGTTCATGCATGTGGATTGAATTTCCTTCCACTTCTATTTGGAGTGCTCATGATTTGATCACTGCTCACTAAATGTTGCTTTAAGTTGAAGTCATTAAATGTTGCTTTAAGCTTATTTAGTTGGTTTAATGGATTGTTAATTAGTCACGGAGTCATGCTTAATTTACACTATCTGTAAAAGTTTCTTTTGATTTTAACATTTTTCCTTTTGATATTAGAGTACTTCACGTCCAACTTGTGTGAGTCCATAATTACTTACTACTTTGTTTCTGTAATTACCACTTATGTTGTGTTTCCCTTAAATTTTGAAACCTAAAGGCAGAATGCTTCTCTTCAGCATCAAGTTCTTAATTAAAAAGCAAATTTATAATGCTTGAAGATTAAACTAAGAAAGTGCTATAGTTCCAACTAAAAGTCTGAAACCTGCAAGAGCCATTCGGATTTGGCTGTCGGGTCCATATTTATAACTTGAAAGCTGCTGCCTGCTAGGGGAGGCGTTGATTATTATTAGATCAGGTAAGTAATTCCAGGCCAAGCTTCCTATTGAGCATAACTCAAAAGACCATTAGTCGGCCCTAAGACTCATTTAACTGTTATAAACAGACTCATTCTTTCGGGAGAGGTCCACTGATATTGGACCCCTTGCACACGCAGCTGTCTCTGAGTTTCTATATATATATATATATATTATACTTCTTACCTATGAATTGATATTTGGTTTCATTTGACTTCTTATATAAGTTGGAAGCTAATTAAGAATTGATATTTGGTTTCATTTGACTTCTTATATAAGTTGCTGAAGGTTTCTCGCCGTGTCAAATTTGTTGAGGATTTACATGTGAGGGAAACATCCCACATCATTAAGAGATGATGTGTTGTTTGAGTGGCATATATACATGAAGGACTCAAGAAACCATCACTCTAGACTTTTGGGTTCGGATTGGTGTCCGACATGTATATGGCCTACTCAGTGGGCCTTGGACCTTGACAGGGCCCGGGTTCCTCTCTCCAACAAAATTGATACATATCATCTGAACCAAAAATAGACAAAACAGAACTCATTAATATACAAGTTATAATAGTCCGCGCTGGCGCTACGGACGTTCTTTATTTTAGAGTTGTGCTTGATTAACTGATTGAAATTATATAAGGGTCAAGAACAATTTTTGTTCTAGAGTGGTGCTTGATTGATTAATTGATTGAATTATATAAGGTTGCAGTAAAAATGTAATTTAAATGGATTAGTTTTAATGTTGTCTCTTGCTATTGGCATAAATCTTTGTAAACTTACTTTTTAGACATGCAAAATTAATAAGGTCAATGAACATGATTTTATTTGTAAGTAATAGGAAGTGCAAAGAGGTAATAAAATATGTTGTTAATTGGATAATAATACTCACATTGAACGAAGGGTGGTTTTTATTCGGAAGGGGAAAAATATTGAACGGTATATATTGAAGGGATGGAGACGGAGAAGAAAGAGGAAAGAGATACGAAGGCGAAAATAGAGGGGAGTGATGGAAATGTTCGATTTTTGGCAAATCTGAAGATTGATCAGCATCGAGGAGTTGAAAGGACGCAGCAACTGAGTTGTTAAGAAGACAAAAGAAAACAGCGAGAGAAAAATTAATTAAAAGTAACTAAGGGTTTAGGGTTTAGAAGCAATTAATTAAAAGTCATAATATTAATTAAAAACCATTAAGGAAGTGAAATGTGTAATTACAAAAAAGGGTAAAAGGAAAAGGAATAGGGGAAACTCATAGAGGGGTTTTTTAGTCACCCGAAAAGTGTGAAAAGACCAAAAATGGCCAAAAGGAGGCACCACATTAATCCTCAATTTGGTCTTTTAGTAATTTCCTATGTAGTTAAAAATAATATATAGTATATATATGCTTTTGATTAAAAGTTTTATCATTTTTTGGTAAAATTGAAGGATATGAAAGACATGATGTTTTAAACAACCATTAAACAACGGTAGTCTGCAGCCAGTAGGTTAAGTACCGTGTGATTTATCAAGTTGCAGAAATCTATCAGTAAAAGTTTGCTTTCCTTTTTAGTAATTTTGCAAGGACAATTGGGCTTGAAGGCAGGGGTGTTAGAAGATTTGGATTGAATTTCCTTGGAGTGGTATATTTGGAGAGCTAATGATTTGATATAATTAAATGCATTGAACACTTGTTCAATTTACTAGCCTTTCAACTTTGATTACACACAAGAAACAAGGAAGCATTTGCCAATTTCTGGCAAATTTTTGGACTAAGGTTGGGTTTGGTTAGGGAATGTAACATTCCCATACCATATAACTAATAATGCTTTATTTCTCTTCAAACCATAGTTAATTAAATTAAATAGGGGCATAAAAGTAAATAATACAAGAAGAAGTATGGGAATGTAACAATACCATCTATATGAGTGGGTATGACATTCTAGCGGGCATGTGGTCATGACCACATTCCCTATGGGAACATTTTTTTTTTTTGTTCAAAATGTCATGTGGCATGGGAATGTTATACATTCCCTAACCAAACCCATATATGAAAAATGCAGAGGCAGAAGGTGGAGCTTTAGAATAGGATAACTCAATAGAGATCAAAAACAGCCACTAGAATTTGAAACTGAGCAATTGAGAGGGTCATTATAACACCAAGCTGATGATGGTTTGAAGCCATATACACGTACCCTTGTTGTATAGAGCCAAGTTAAATGATTTTTTTCTTAATCAATTATTCTTAGGTTTCCCTGTTAAAAAAATGTTGGCATAATCTTATATGAACATAGATGCATTTGTTTATTATATGAAATGGAACAAGGTCAGGCCTAATAGATTTAGAGATTCATTCATAATTTCGACTTACTGGTTTCTAATTTGATATATATAGGTTACCCTGATGTAGTATATACATGCAGGATCTTTGTGAATCTGACCAATCAACGATTGTATTCAAACAATCATGAGAGACCTTAGTGAGGAACCTTTTAAAATGCATACCGGAAAAATTTTCGGTATTTGGCCAAACTCTAAAGTCAAGTTCCTAATCAAAAAAGCTAATTAATTAAATATATATAAAATAATGCTTGAAGATTAAAGTAAGATACAGCCAAAGATTAAAATTTTCTTATGGCGTTTATGGCATAATCTTTTGCCAACTAAGATGAATACCAGTAGATGATATGTGCCCTCTTCATTATACATTCAATATAATGATCATAAACAGTTGTTTCCTAGTACTTAGACAACAAAAAGTGCGATGAGTATTTACATTGACGGGCAACATGCAAAAAGAGGAAGGCAATCAAGGAAAAGTCATAGAAAACACAAAGACATATATACTTCTGGAGTGATCGAGAATGGTGGTAGACCTGAAAGCACATAACCTACATTGATAAATTAAAAATAGAGATAATCTAAGAAGTTCAAGCAGAACACCAAGATAGCTTATAGCTTGAAGAAGACATTGCAATATACTCCCTCCCATTCAAAATAAATGTAACATTTCAAAATTTGCAGCCATTCATATTAAGTGCAACAAACCAATGTAATTTGTAATTTGTTTCCATACATATCCCTACTTGTGTTAGTTAGGTAGTTGAATCTTTAATTATCTTAGGAAGTTGGGAAGGGAGAGAAGAATTTTATCTAATTGTTTATAAAATTTTTGAAGGGTAAGAATGCCATTTTAAGTGATTTTTTACTAAATTTAAAACCAATTAATCATTGTCTTGATTTGTGTAATATTCTCAGTGTTGCACTTATTTTGAATGGGAGGGAGTATATAGCATGTAATATATAGCATGTATTAATATATCATAATACTATGTGCGGTAATTAATATTTAGCTTTGTATATAACATATATAGCATACCATTATACATATAAAATATATATGTAGACACTATTAGAATGAAGAAGGCCATATGCTACATAAGTGCATTTATTAGCAAGTTCCAATTTTTTCTAATTAACCTCTAAGCAAAAATAAACTTAAAATGCAAGCCAATTAGAAATTGAAAGTAGCACCGTAGAGATATAAAAGATAAAACTCGTACTCTTCTGTTCAATGAAGATCTAGCAATTACTTAGTAATATTGGAGACACTCTGCAGTATAAGAAATAAAGATAAAAATTAATTAGTTATAACATGGAAAATTAAGAGCAAAATATTGTTTATAAGTGGAGGAGGGAGAGTAGATTACACTTGACTGCAGACCATAGTATAAGGCAAGAGAGTATTCTTCAGTTCCTCTGCAAGAGGAATACTCTTCACATCGCAGCTTTCAATCTCTAGCTTTGATGCATCAAAACGACGTTGTTTTTTAGGCTTTGGTGGGTTTGATGCAGAATAATGTTGTTTTTGCAAGGATGCATCATCAACCAAATGAAAAGTGCCAAATCGTACATAACATGTAGGCACATACATATCTTCATAAAATGCAAGGAGACAGAGCTTCTTGCCCCTTAGAGGGAGAATATGCCAGCTATCAGGATGTGGCCCTCCTGTGAAGGTGGGGAGGTCATGTTTATCTCTGCTGAAGAGATATTCCTCTGCTTGCTCCTTGCTTGGAGCTAACAGGGTCTCAACAGCCTCCTTCAAACCCAGAGCTCCCAGTAGAGCGTTTTGAACAGCGAAACCAACACCATTGATAGCAAATGACTTGCTGCCGAGGCCGAGTAATAAATCAAAGTCCTTGGCAGGGAAGTCATGAATAGGATAACGATCCACTATCTTTTCGACCCAAGAATTGGAGTCGACATTATATGTACACAAAAATTGATACCATCCATCAATGACAACGAGAAGGAATTGCTTACCATCTTCATAGACAAAGGACCCAAGGACTCTGGTTGTTTTTTTGTTCACAACTTGCGGAACTTCCTCCAGCACTTTCCATTCCTTCCTATCGGAATCCAGGACCTCAAAAGGAGCAAAAGCACACCAAGTGCCACCACTGTCACCGGCAGCAGCACAAAGAACATAGATTTTATTTTCAAGAGAAAAAACCAAAGGATTTGCAGGCTTGAGAGCATTGAGATCAGGGCCACACTCCCATTTATAACCATCACTTGCCACATCGAAATAGTGGACCTCGCGACTGCTGCCGCCGAGCACATAGATCTTGGACCCAACCATGGTGCAACCAAGCTTATACATATTACCCGTCCAATCACGGCGGAATTCGGCATAGCGGAAATCAACAACGTGGTACACCGATACACTCTCTGGATCCCCAAAGTAGATCTTCAATACTTCGGTCCGCTAAAAGCGAAGCACACAACGTCACGATCCTCCTTACACCACTTTTCCCAGGCACCCCTTGGTAGCGATTCTACCAGTAAATTGCCCAGTACGCAGCGCTTTTTTTCTGGAATATTTTTTTTATGAATCTTCATCTCACTCATCTTTGCAAACCCTAATTTATTAACCTAATTCGATGTTGAAAAAAGCTAAACTCTAAAGTCAAGTTCCGAATTAAAAAAGCTAATTAATTAAATATATAAAATAATGCTTGAAGATTAAAGTAAGATACTAGGCCCAACTGGGAAAAGAGGCCCGTATTTTCCAACTGAAACTATGAAACCTACTCCCTCTAGGATTTGGTTGTGGAGTCCATATATATATATATATATATATAACTAAGCTAGGAGGGGAGGCGCTATAAGTAGACATGGAAATCAAAGGAAAAAAGTTGAGAGTCGACGTGAGTGAGATAGAGATGGTTGATTGGTCGAATCTCCCTCTTGACATCATTGAAGGTATAATTGGGCGTTTGGGTTGGCTCGACCAAATCCGTATGAGAAGTGTTTGTAAGGCTTGGTCAGTTTCAACTATTGATAAGTTTAAGTTCCCGTTGGCAATTTGCATTCAGTACTTTTTCCGAACTTACCAGTTGATTTACCCTCCTCTTCATGAACAAAAGGTAGTTGAATCTGATCTACCGAAAGAGTTTCCGAATTTCTATGATGCAACAGTTCATGCTTCATCATATGGGTGGCTTCTTTTTGGGGCGGAGTTTGGGATTTTCTTTTTGTACTCTCCCTTTACCAACGAGGTAATCAATCTTCCGGACTTTGACTTGGTAAAAGAACTCGATGTGGCCACATTCAGCTTGGATGCTACTTCCCCAAAGTGTGTCATCTTTGGTTTGCGTAAAGTGTGGAAAAAAATCATTATCTACACATGTTCTCCGCGTGACGTTGCTTGGAAGACTTATGATTCAATTTTGATTTGGATACTGATGTGGAACATGCAGCCTATGCAGGTGGAATTTTCTATTGTGTTTTCTCTGGAGGTGAATTGGGTGCCTTCAATCTTCAACTTAAAGAGTGGACTATGCTAACTCTAGAGGGACCAGCGGATTTTGATTTCGAAGATTTAGCCTGGGATTTTGATTTTGAAGATTCTAAACTCATTGCGTCTGATGGAGAACTTCGACTGATGGGTAACGAGTATCCAGAGGATTTGAATCTCCTCAGATTTGATTTCTCCGAGAAGTGTTGGATTAGGGAAAGTAGTTTGAATAACCGTGTTTTGTTTATTGGCTGCTCAAGTTTCTCTTGTCCAGTGAGGGAAACAAGTCAATTAGCAAACAACGTATTGCTGAACATTTGGATTGAAATTCCTTCCGGTGCTATTTGGAGTGCTAATGATTTGATGACTGCTCGTTAAATTTTGCTCAACACCAAAACCATCATCTATTTCTTGTTTGGAGCTTAACTTTAAGTTGAAGTCTTGAGTCTTTAGCTTATTTGGTTGTTTAGTTGGAGCAATTAATACAACCAAAGATTAAAATTCTCTTATGGCGTTTATGGCATAATCTTTTGCCAACTAAGATGAATTTGCAGCGGCGAGGGATACCAGTAAATGATATGTGCCCAGTTTGCTCAAACACCGAGTCTTCATTGCTGCATACTTTCTTCCAATGCCCATTTAGTTGTAAGGTTTGGGAAGTGGCTTGTTCATGGCTTTTGGAGTATCTGCAAGGCTGGATGGATGGGATGATTTTTGGGGTTCTTTAATGGCGAAATCAGCTCAATCGGGGTCTTTGAAATTGGTGGCAATACTGCTGTGGCTTATTTAGTTTAATAGAAATAAGTCACTTCATGAGTATGTTTGTCAGTCACCGAACTCCCTATGAATGCTGAACCGATTATGAGGCTTCTTGGTAGCGGGATTGTGTTCCTCGACAGGAGACGAGAATCCAATGATGGCTTCCCCCGGAGACTCCTCAGTACTCCTCAGTATCGGATTAATACTGATGCATCGTTTAACTTTGATAGGGGAGAAGCGGGATTGGGTGCGGTGATAAGGGATAGGAAGGGCTTGGTGGCGGCGGCTGCCACTGCAAGAATTGTTAATGTCCCGGACCCCTTGTTTGCAGAAGTCTATGCAGTGCGTTTTGGTTTGATTCTAGCCCGATTATTTGATTTGCTTTCTTGTGATTTACAGTGTGATTCTCTATTGGCAATCCAAGAGATCAATATATAGCTTGGCCCCTGTTCTTTGGGAGGGTAACTTGATTCATCAAATTAGATTGTTAGGTTCTTCTTTCGATTTTTGTTCTTTTGTTCATAACCTGTTCTTTTGTTCTTTAGATTGTGAAGTTGGAGTTTATATTACTTGGTGTGGACAGCCTCTACATGTTTGTAATCTTGATCTTTGAATGGAATGAATTATTGAATTTGATAAAAAAAAAAAAATATGGTTTCTTAGTCACGGAGTCTATGTAGCAACAGTAAGCTAGTGTGTGATTTATCAAGTAAAAGTCTCCTTTCCTTTTTCAGTAATTTTCGGTCTCTCTTTCCTTTTGATTTTAACATTTTTCCCAAACTTGAGACAAGTTCAAGTTGGTGAAGGTTTCTTGCCATGTCACATCATAAACTTTAAACAACAAAGATCAAGATTACAGAATGTGTAGAAAAAAATTGTCTCCTTCAAATATATTAGCAACAAATCAACAAGAAAAAATAAATCAAACTATATATTAAGAAATAATTAAAAAGACTGTTTATGATGTTTAGTATGAAACAAGAGAATAGCATAACCTGTAAAAGTTGAAAACCTCATATTTGCAAGGACATACCAAGGAATAGGATATAAAAGTTCAAGACGAAAATTGGGAAGGGCAGGGGTGTTAGAAGATTTGGATTGAATTTCCTTTCAAGTGGTATTTGGAGAGCTAATAATGATTTGATATTTGGTTAATTTAAAAATCTTCAACTTAATTTGATTACACACAAGAAACAAGGAATCATTTGCCAATATCTAGCAAAGTTAATTTGGACTATATATATATATATGAAAAATGCAGAGGCAGAAGGTGACTAGAACTTGGAATTCATTCAGCAACTGAGAGCAAAGGAAGAGCTGCAGGGAGCTCCCAAACAATTGATTAATATAATGTGAGTTCACTTTCTGACCTTTTCTAATTGAGCCAAAAAAAAAAGGCAAATATAATGCTTGAAAATTAGACTAAAATACTAGGCCCAATCGGGAAAGGAGGCTCGTAATATTCATATATAATTTCCAAATTGAAAGTCCCTACTATTTGAAACCTGAATAATGGTCTTATGGACTCGAGTCCGTGAGAGTTACACGTAATTGAGGCTAAATCACATGTATGATTATATATTTTATGGGTAGATATAGACTTCTAAACATTGGATAAACTTAAAATTCACATGAATATATGATCATACGTTTGATTTAGCCTCGATTACGTGGTAACTCCCACGGACTCGAGTCCATAGGACCATCACTCCTGAAACCTAGGGACACTAGGATTTGATTATCGAGTCCATAACTCCATATATATAAACTAACTTGAAAGCTGCTAGGAGGGGAGGCGCTACAAGTAGAGACATGGATTTCGGAAGAAACAAGTTGAGAGACATGGTTAATTGGTCAAAGCTTCTTCTTGACATGGTTGAACATATAATTGGGCGTTTGGGTTGGCTCGACCGAATCCAAATCCGTATGAGAGCCCTTTGTAAGGACGCTACAAGTAGAGAGGAGAATGAGATAGGCCGCGATGTCCCTTCTGACATGGTTGATTGGTCGAATCTCCCTCCTGACATCGTTGAACATATAATTGGGCGTTTGCGTTGGCTCGATCGAATTCGTATGAGAGCCGTTTGTAAGGCTTGGTCAGTTTCAACCCTACAAATTCCGTGGGCATGGAGTGAATTCATCCGGTTGGGATTTGATTGGCTCGATCCAATCCGTATGAGAGCCGTTTGTAAGGCTTGGTCAGTTTCAAACCCTCTTATTCCCAATATTTCCTTTCGTACTATGATCCCTTTCCCTCCCACGTAATAATCGTGAATTTCTTTTTGTACTCTCCGTTTACCTCCGAGGTAATTAAGCTCCCGGAATCTTTCTTCGCAGGAGATCATGTGGTGGCGACCTTCAGCTTGGATGCTACTTCCCCAAAGTGTGTCATCTTTGCTTTGTGTACCAAGGGGAGAAAAATCTGTATCTACATATGTTCTCCTTGTGAGTTGCTTGGAAAACTTATGAGTTCGAGTTTGTTAGGCCGAATAGTTGGAAGACTTATGAGTTTAGTACCGCCGAACACGCAGCTTATGCAAGTGGAATTTTCTATTGTGTATTCTTAAGAGGTGAATTGGGTGCCTTCAATTTTCAACTTAAAAAGTGGACTATGCTAACTCTAGAGGGGATACCGGATTTTTATTTCGAATATGCTAAACTCATTGTGTCAGATGGAGACCTTCAACTGATGGGTACGGAGGGTAAAAAGGTTCCCCATAGTCACGTCCACGTGATTAATTTTAAGAATTCAAAGAAATTGAGACTCCTCAAATTTGATTTCTCCAAGAAGTGTTGGGTCAAGGAGATTAGTTTGAATGACCGTGTTTTATTTATTGGCGGCACATGTTTCTCTTGTGCAGCGGTGGGGGAAACAAGTCAATTAGCAAACACCGTATTTTCATGTCGTGGTGGAGCTGATCATCCTAAGGTACGACGTTATGGCAACAAATCCGATTGCCAGCAGTACAGAAATTGGGCTGAGACGTCATCGATTGGGAATGTTTGGGTTGAATTTCCTTCCAGTGCTATTTGGAGTGCTAACGATTTGCTTAGCTTTAAGTTGAAGTCTCGGTTTAATTGGTTGTTTAACTAGTTTGGTTTAATGGATTCTTAATTAGTCATGGTACAAGTCTAATTAATCTTATTCAAATCCTATGTTGCAGCAATTAATTTGTGTGTAATTCGTCCAGAAAGCTATTAGTAAAGTCTCCTTTCATTTATTTGGTTTGTCTCCCCTTCCCTTTTGATTTTAACATTTTGCCCAAACATTTTTTATTTTAACATTTTGCCCAAACATGAGACAGGCTGGTGAAGGTTTCCCGCCATGTCAAAATTGGCATAAATACTACTTTGCACCCTTAAGTTTGTACGGACTGCCATTTTGCAGACAACTTTTTATTTTAATTAAAACGCACCCTAAAGTTTTATTTTTGTGCCACTTTGCACCCTCTGTCTGCTAGGACAAAACAAATCGATCATGGCGTCCGACGTGGCATGCCACGTGGACAAAAAATGGCACGTGGCACGTATCCTTTTGTGCACGTGGCATGCCACGTGCTACTTTTTCAAACATGTGGCATATCATGTGGCGTGCCACGTGTCACTTTTTGGTACACGTGGCATGCCACGTCGGACACCGTGATAGAATCGTTTGTTCTACCTTGACGGAGGGTGCAAAGTGGCACAAAAATAAAACTTTAGGGTGCATTTTGGTCAAAATAAAAAAGTTGTGTGCAAAGTGGCAGTCCGTACAAACTTAAGGGTGCAAAGTGGCATTTATGCCTGTCAAAATTAATCCATAGTTTGAACCAAAAATAGACAAAACATAAACGATCCATAGAATTCCTCAAAAGAAAAAAAATCCATAGATTTGAAGGATTTGAATTAGAACAAGTATAAGTAAGTTAACTTCATTGAGGTCGTTTGAGCACCATATATACCTGTAATTGAAGTGGTAATTGAAGCAAGTTCTGAGCCCTTCCAAAAGAAGAATTTATAGGTCAAAATCAAAGTTAAAGTTAAAACCCATTTCTCATTTCATTCTCCAATTTTTGTTTCATTGTAAATTTTACATTTTTCTTGCCATATCATGACATCTGTATTAGTTCTGCATTTGTTCAAGTATTAAATATATGGGTGCTATTTGGAGAGCTAATGATTTGATGGCTGCTCCTTCATTAATTCCTGTTGAGAGCTCAGCTTTAAGTTGAAGTATTCTTATAGTCACAGAGTGATGTAGCAATATTCCTGTTGGCTAAGTACTGAATGATTTATCAAGTTGCAAAATTGGGCAAGGTCTTCATTAATGATTTGATGGCTGCTCCTTAATTAATTAATTCCTGTTGGAGAGATATCAGTAAGTTTGCTTTCCTTTTTTATTTTAACATTTATAATAAGTTGCTGAAAGCTATCAATAAAACGTTCCTTTCTTAATTTTTGGTAATTTGCGCTGTCTCTCTTCCTTATTGATTTAAACATTTTTTTCCCAATTAAACAACAAAGATATTGGAGCTGAGGTCCAGTAATAAAATCATAAATGTCTCCAAATATATATTACCAACAAATCACCAATAAGAAAATATTCAACTATTAAGAAATACGTAATAATTTTTTTTGGTACCTGTTGAGTGCATATTTCCGATTCTTTTAGTGTCTTATGAAGGTGTTTTAGTGACTTTTTGAGTTGATTTCCACTTAGTTTGTTCCTTTATGTGTTTTAGGTACTTGAGAAGTGAATTGGAATCAAAGGAATTCATATGGGAGCAATTAATTGAATCTGCAAAGAAGGGATCAACATTCACCAAGAGCAAGCAAGAATTTTCCTATTTCGACCTGTTTTCTCAACCCGCTTTCATTGAAAACTCGACCTGTCAGCAGGGTCGAAACATGCCATAAGGATTGAGGACAGATTTGAGCACGTTGGGCCTAATTATGTTGGGCTTACAATTTCAAGATACATTACATTTGGGTCTAGAAAATAGTTCGTGACCCATATTGTTTATTTTAATTGCTTTTAGACTTGATGGCAAAATTGTAATATTGCCAAAATTAAAGAAAGTTAGGTTAGCAAATATAAGGAGGCCGCATGTCTGAAATGAAAGCAGTTTTTAGTTTTTGATTTCCAGAATTTAGCTTTGGAAAGAACGTGGATTGGAGACAAGGTGGAAAGAGAGAACGCCTCTCTCTCTTGGGTTCTTTTCCTTTTCATTTGAATCTTATTTCATGTTTATTCATTATTTTAGTGTTTTTATCTCTAAATTATGAGTAGCTAAATTTTCCTTTTCCAATTCTAAAGCAAATTGATTCTAGGGTTTTTAATTTATGAGGTTTTGTTCTTAATTAAATTCTTTTAATTGGGTATCCTAATTTTCTCTGTATTGTTGGAATGATTGCATGTTTTAATTAATTAGAAGTGCACCTGGTTAATTTTGATATGCTATCTATTGTTAGATTTGATTCTATATGCAATTGTAGATTTTCAAATCCCTAGTAACAACTTAGAGTAGCCCTTTAAGAGAAAATTAGGACTAAATTGAACATTGCCTATATTAGTGAATGTTGTTTAGAGGTAACTAATATTTTTCTAGATCTTTATGCAATAAGGTACTTGAACCTGGTAGACGATTGGAACTAGGTTGGTATATTTATTAGAATTTAGTCTAGGACTTGCGTCATGACTAATGAGAATTAAGGAAAAATAGGGATTAATTGGCATTTAGCGTTTAATCTACGTTACCTATCTAATTGAGAGAATTTACCTTTTGTACCAATGATTAAATTAATTACCTGTGAATCAATGCTTTAGAATTGGGAATTTCCATTAATTAAAATCTATCTTCTTGATTTACATATTTGCAATCTATTTATTTTTATTGCACTTAATTTATAACTAAATCAAAACCCCCCATTTTTATTTTAAATTTGTTTGAATAAGTAGTTAAGATTCTTAGCTTCCTTAGGATTCGACTCGTATTTACCCTAACTATAAGTTAGAAAATTACGATTATTATTTGGTGTGTTGCGACGCGCACCAGTACCCCATCCGGTATCCAGTGGGTGACTTGAGTCTCCCAACACTATTAAGAAATAATTGAAAAGACTGTTTATGATGTTTAGTATGAAACAAGATCATAATAGCATATACAATTTAGTTGTTGAAAGGACAATTGGGCTTTAAGCATGGGTTGTTCCTGGCCTGTCTGCTTATTCTGCTGCATCATTGGTTGATAATTTAACTCTCTTTGTCTCTTCCTCTCTGTTTCAACATGGATGCCTATTCTTCATTACATCAGAAAATGACTTTTATGGAAAAAATTATTGAGGCCTGAGATGGATTTGAGGCAAGTTATTGAGGCCTATCAGGAGACATAATTTACTTTTTAAGACTAAATTTGGGAGGATGCATGATGGACAACATATATATGGCTTTGGTAACATAAGCATAAAACTAGACTCAGTTAATGTAAAGGTTTATGCCCAAAAGGACCAAAGGTTGGTCTTTGGTTCTGCTCTCTGATTTGGTGAAGATGCACAATGATTCTCTTACGCTCAAAAGGAGAAACCATTAGAAATAATATCTTCTGATGCATTTGAGAATTACATTGGCTTTGGGACTTATAATGTGGGACAGAGAGAGTAATTTATTATACGTTTATATCATTATCAACGAGGTGCTTATTTAGTGTTTTATCGATATTTCAGTTTCGTTGTCTATGATTTCCTACTTTGTTCCATTTATGTAGTATTATGCAATTATGAATTACTGGACCATTTTTTTTTGTATCCCATTCGGTATCCAAGGTTTGGCCCTGATTAATTCGGATCCGACCCACGTCGCGCACCTGGTTATGGTGGGTGAGTCTCCCAACAGAGGCAGCTGCATACATAATTATACAACAGTAGTTGCCACTAAACAACTACTGGACCATTAAACAACAGTAGTTGCCAATTAATTTGCCATATATACATAATTATATACATGTCTTGATTATAATAAATTGTAGGTATAGGGTATAGTTGATGGAATCATAAATCATCCAATTATATTATATATATATATATATATAATAATAATAATAATAATTGTTACCCAAGTTTCTAATTAAAAAGCAAATATTAAACTAATAGACTATGCCCAACTGGGAAACGAGGCCCGTATAGTATCCAATTTTCAGTATGAAACCTACCCCCACTAGGATTAGGTTGTGGATTCCATCTATATATATATATATAATAATAATAATAATAATTATTAACAGGGAAGGCGCTATAGAAGTAGAGATGGATATCAGAAGAAGAAAAAAGTTGAGAGCCGAGAGTGACATAGACGTGGTTGATTGGTCGAATCTCCCTTTTGACCTGGTTGAACGTATAATTGGGCATTCGGGTCCGCTGGATCGAATCAGTATGAGAGCCGTTTGTAAAGCTTGGTCAGTTGCAAACCCTCGTATTCCCACCATCGATAACTTTCCGTGGGCATTGAGTCTGAGTGAATACCGGCTGGTTTACCCTCCTCTTCGCAAACCGGTTTATGCCCAAGAAGTACCTCTTAGAGGGGAAGAATTTCAGATGATCCGTAACGCAAGACCTCATGCTTCATCATATGGATGGATTCTTTTTGAAGAGGTCAAATATAAGCAAAGTGATTTTGTGGATTTCTCTTTGTACTCTCCGAATTTCTTTTTGTACTCTCCGTTTACCTCCGAGGTAATTAAGCTCCCGGAATCTCACTTCTCGGGATTTAATCAGTCGGCGACCTTAAGCTTGGATGCTACTTCCCCAAAGTGTGTCATATTTGGTTTGCGTACTAAGGGGGAAAAAATCTGTATCTACATATGTTCTCCCGGTGACATTACTTGGAAGACTTATGAGTTCGGATTTGATTTGAATAAACCCATGGAACACGCAGCCTATGCAGGTGGAATTTTCTATTGTGTCTTCTCAAAAGGTGAATTGGGTGCCTTCAATCTTCAACTTAAAAGAGTGGACTATGCTAACTCTAGAGGAGCTACCTAATTTTTGTTATTTTCGTCCCTGTAAAGCTAGACTCATTGCCTCTGATAGAGAGCTTCGAGTAGTGATAGGGGATCATTTGAAACTCTTCAAATTTGATTTGTCTGGGAAGCGTTGGGTTAAGGAGGATAGTTTGAATAACCGTGTTTTATTTATTGGCAACACATGTTTCTCTTGTCCAGCAGTGGGGGAAACAAGTCAATTAGCATTGCTAATTTAGCAAACAAGATATTTTCATGTTGGTGGTATCCTAATAAAGGAAGATGGTATGGCACCGAATTCGAAAATTGGTCTCGGACAGCAGATTGTTCATGCATTTGGATTGAATTTCCTTCCACTGCTATTTGGAGTGCTAATGATTTGATGACTGCTCATTAAATGTTGCTAGTGGCATAGCCACTCATATGCTTGTGGATTAACCCACTTAAAATTAGGATTTCTTTTAATTGTAGTTATAATTGTAGTTAAAAATTTAGGTGAAGTAAGAAATTGCACCCACTAAAAATTGATTGATTTGGGATCAACATGTATAACTTTATGGGGTCAATAAAAGCATTAAAATTTTGACAATTACTTTTACTTATTTGCTTTTACACTATTGGTCCCAAAAAATTATAAACTATCAGTTCAAAAATTTTCATTTTTCATTTTAGAATATTAAATTATTTCATCATCTATTAATTTGTTATCATTCTACATATTTGTGTGTATTAAACTATTGGTGAGAATGTTAATTACATCTTTTGAGATAAAATTTTGTTAGTAAATTAATAATTAGACCTTATAAAATACTTTTAATCCCAATTCTAATGTGTTTACTTTTTATAATTTTTTATTTATAATTTGTGAATATTATGTCATAGTTAAAATAAGTTAACAAAATGTGTTTTCTTTTTTCCAGTTGATGAAAATTTTATTTTTTTTTTGAAAAAAATCAACATCGAATTAACCACAATGCGTTCAAGAATTTAACGCACAATGCTCAGAGTAAGTTTGTATTGAACCCACTTGACAAAATTTCTGGCTACGCTTGCTTTAATTAAGTTGAAGCCTTGAGCTTATTTAGTTGGTTTAATGGATTGTTAATTAGTCACGGAGTCATACTTTACACTATCAGTAAAAGTTTCTTTTGATTTTAACCTTTTTCCTTCTGATATTATAGTTTACGTCCAACTTGTCTGATCAGTCCATAATTACTTTACACTATCATGTTTTGACTTTCGGCATCGCCTGATTTGCATCATCAAGTTACATGTAGCTACCATGCTTTTATTTATCATAAAATTGCTAGGAAAGCAATAAATTACAAAGTAAATGCAAAAAATTGGCTAAATATTCAAATTTGGTCTAAATCTTTCGCGAGTTGTTCAAATAAAGCCTAAACCTTTACTGGATGCCAAATTGAGCCTAAACGTTAGTTAAATACACCAAATTGAGCATTGGACGGAACTTCGGATGTGTAACCTTAGTTTACTAACGTGATGTGGCACTAACAGGTGGATTAAACGATTTTTTAAAATTTGCTTCTTCTTTTTTTTGCCAAATTTTTTTAAATATTTTTTTTTAACTCCCTTCCCTGGACCTTATTCTTGGATTAAACGATTTTTTTAACTTAAACAAACACTTTCTAATTCGTTACTACTTCCCATTTTATTAGATCAAACTATCTTCAAATCTAGAAAAATATAAAGCCATGTTTGATTGAATTTGTTTGCAATATTTCTTGAATTTCTATGTTACATGATGAAAATAAAACCCAAAACTTTATGTTTATAAAAACAAATACCAGATATGATTCCTAATCACAAAGCCGATGAATTTTTCGGTCTGATGCGAATTGGAAGAGATGAACGATGATAATAGTCAAGGTTTTAGCAAACAAATAAGTGAATAAGCCACGTATAAAGCACCCAAAACAAATCCTACATGTGAGGAAAAGGCTTGAAAACTTTGAAGAACTGAGGGTTTGGGAGGGACGATGGAGATGGGGTAAAATGGGACAGGCGGACAGCAGAAGAAACCTCCTCCTCACTCCTTGCAACAGCAGCAAAACCACCACGCTCCAGTAACCAAAAAAAATATGACTTTGCCTTTTATTCCCTCTTAAATCCAACCTAAAAAACAAGAAACAAGCTCCTCGCACTCAGATGTGCTTGAGCAGGTTGGTTTCTTCTTTGGAATTACAGGGCTTTGTTACATGGTTTACAAAAAAATGGGGATTTTAGTTTGAGTTATTTGTTTGCAAATTCAAAAGATAGAAAGATAGAATTTGGGGTGGGGAAGAACATATCTTGAAATCAAGCCAATCCAACAGTAAATCGCCGGGATCAGAAAGCTTTTTAAGGGTTCGGACAAAACTTGGTTTGGGGCATTTAAAGATTGATTTGGAAGGGGATAAATCTTGCGATTAATTAAATAAAGGCCAAACTTAATAACTAACTTATTTAATAATAATTATTTTTGGAATAATTATTATTAATTTCTCCTAGTATGCTGCCTCTGCCTATGGGTGTGGTATGACATGCCTCAAGGGAGTAGCTTCCTTAGATACTACAGCTTGATATCTCAGGCAGAGAGTAAGGAATGGAGTTGTATGCTACCTGACCATGCAGGTGGCAGAAATATCATTGAATAAAATAATCTAAGTCTTTCCCAATACCCATCTAAGTCTTACTCATAGGATGCAATCTCCTCAACCCTTGCACTGAGGAGGCTGAGGGCAAGAGTTTGTCAGCAAGTGAAACACTCACTGAACTAAGGGAGGCGTGGGATATTATCACTCACACCCCTCGTACGTAATCACCCTGGTATAGTGATCAGGCCGCCCAGCTAGTAGTACTCCCCCGGGAGGCAAATTCGCATTTTGTTCATTTAAGGATAAAAAGGCGAAATCAAGGAAACTAAGCTAGCTAGGGGGTACGGCTCCAATAGAGGGTTTTACCATGATGCTCCTTGATACATATAGGTCATCTTGGTGAAATTTCATCTCAAGCAGACTTAGTATGAAAAACTTATGTTGTTTTTCAGTTAAGGACAGTTTGGGGTGCCAAACCAACTTTTCTATGCTAGAGAGTTCGGTTTTACTTAGATTTTTTCCCATAGCCTTATGGAGATAATCTAAGCATACTGGTGGAAAATTAGCTTCGTTGGACTTAGAATGAAAAGCTTGTGCTAGTTTTTCATTTAAGGACAATTTAGGGAGAGAAACCTAATTCACCATCAAGAGGAGCTCGGTTTTACTTAGAATTTTTCCATAGTCTTGTGGAGATATTCTAAGTTCTTTGACAAAATTTCAGCTCATTTAGACTTAGAATGAAAAACTTATGCTAGTTTTTCATTTAAGGACGTTTGAGGTGAGAAGTCCAGTTTACTATGAAGGAAGGCTTGAATCAAGCCAAGATTTTTACCATGGCCTATGGCTGATATACGAACCATACTGGTAAATTTTAGGCTCAATCCAAGCTTGTTTGCAACTTTCACATTCTTTTCAGTTAAGGACAAAGTGGTTTTATCGCCCCGGTTTAGCCATGGTTCTTAATTTAAAGATATTTTGATGATTTGAAGAGCTAAATATGAGTAATTTCATGGCTAAGGTGTTAAGTTCCATGACCCATGGTCACCTCTTAGCCAATCAAGTGATTTCAGCTCATTAGAGGTAACAGGGACTACATGACCTGATACAGCAGATGTTATCCAGCACCTCATGCTACCTGGTTCCATGAGGGGGAAGTCGCCTATCACACTATGAGGGACGCCTCATACTCCTCTCATCACTCTCCTATCACCTGCTGCAGCAACTAAAAGGAGAAGGAAGCTTCACTGCAACTTCCTAGAAGTTTCCTCCGACCAATCAGAAGAGTTCGACTTCCTCAGCAAGTAAAGCCCACTAGATTTTCAGGCCCATGCTGCCCCCTATATAAAGGAACCATTTCCAGAACTTCAAAGGCAGTTCTCACAACTCACAGACATCACTCGTCTACAAACTTGCCCAGCACAATTTTCTCTCAAGCACAACGCCTTTTTTACTCTTGTTCATCACGAGTTCTTACTCGTTCTTTATATTTTCCTTGTTCAATCTTGTCTCCGGACGTAAAAACATCAATCTCTTGTTTATTTTAGAAAAGACAGCAATCAAATTGCTCTTTTCCCCCTGTTCTTGTTTCAAATTCAATCTCAATCAATCTCCACTCTTGAAGCGCTCTTTTTAGGAAGTTTTACTTAGTGGATCCAATGATTTAAATGCTCCGGTGTGACTTTGATCCAGTCCCCACAAATCACTCTGATCTTTTAATATGCTGCGTTTTGCACCAGACCTTGTTGTTTACGCTCTCTTTGTCAATTTCAGCAAATTGACTGGCACGCCCCTATGCTGTCATTAAGTAGTTTTCGCAGAAACTCTCCAAAGAGATTTTTGGCGCAACACATAGTCTTTTTTGTAAATGGAAGTTGAAACAGGCCACTACCTTATCTATGTATATATATTCACAACATGTCAATCTATATAAGGCATATGAAAATCTAGAGTTCTGTTTGTGATCAATTTCTCCTTAGATATTATTGCTTTTCAGCTCTCATCTCCAAGACAAGGTTGCAATGGACAAGTAACAAGATGTTCATAAAGAGGTTCAAAGAACTTGCACAATGTCCCTGATGCCAACCTAAAAATGTTGGAAAAGCTGTTGGAGCTTCAAGAAAAGATGACACTAGAAAATGGTTGGCGGCTTTTAACTCGATCCTTCATTTCGATCTTTTTAGTAATTGCATCCGATGGAGACCTTCGACTGATGGGTAAGGAGGATTCAGAGGATTTGAAGAACCTCCTCAAGTTTGATTTCTCTAAGAAGCGTTGGGTTAAGGAGAATAGTTTGAATAATCATGTTTTATTTATTGGCGGCGGCACATGTTTCTATTGTACACAGCAGTGGGGGAAACAAGTCAATTAGCAAACAGCATATTTCATCCTTAAGTATGACGTTATGGCAACAAATATTCTGATAGTCGGCAGTACCAAAATTGGGCTGACACGGTATTGGAAAATTGGGCTGACGCGGCATCGGCTATTGTGAACATTTGGATTGAATTTCCTTCAAGTGCTATTTGGAGTGCTAATGATTTGATGACTGCTCCTTAAATGATGCTCAACACCAGAACCATCATCTATTTCTTGTTGGAGCTTAGCTTTAAGTTGAAGTCTTCGGTTTATTTGATTGCTTAATCAGTTTGGTTTAATGGGTTCTTAGTCATGGTACGAGTCTAAGTCTTAATTATTTAAATGTTATGTTGCAGCAGTAAATTTGTGTGTGATTTGTGCACAAAGCTACTAGTAAAGTTTCCTTTCATTTATTTGATTGTCTCTCTTCCCTTTTGATTTTAACATTTTGCCCAAACTTGAGACAGTTTGGTGAAGGTTTCCCGCCGTGTCAAATTAATCCATCGATTGAACAAATTAAAAATAGACAAAACAAAACTCATTCTGCTTTTGATTAAAAGTTGATCATTTAATGTAGCATATCTTCAACATCATCTTTGTACCTTGGTAAAATTGAAGGATTTGAAGGACATGAACTCTTTAAAAAACCATTAAACAACAGTAGATGCCAATTAATTTGCCATATATGTCTTGATTATAAATTATAGGTATAGGATAGTTTTTGTTCTTTTTTTTTTTTTTTTTTCTGTTTCCCACCCGGTATCCAAGACTTTGCTCTCAGAAAGTTTTGTTTGTACCTGTGCTTTAATTTCACACTTGGATGTTCTTTATTTCTTAATGCTGATGGTTGATTAATATCAAAATATGCAGAAACTGAAGGACGAACTATCCAATAGGATAAATCAAGCACGAACTATCATGCAATGAACAAATTATTGGCATTATCAATCATCTTATGGATTAATTGTTGTCCAAGTTCATAATTAAAAAAACAAATATAAAAAGAAGGAAAATTCCACACAACCAGAAAAAATTGACTAGAATTTGGTCCCACATGACGTGTCACATCCCATGTTTTGGGAGCAAAACTCCACTTAAATAGTGGTAGGACAATCTACTGAAGGACCAAATTTCGGGTCAAGTTTTCACGTAGCAAAACTCCTAAAAGAATAGGCCCAACCAGGAGAGGAGGCCCGTATTCGTATATAGTTTCCAATTGAAAAGTCCAATTATCTAAAACCTAGGGACACGGGATTTGATTGTCGATTCCATATATAACAAACATTAAAGCGGCTAGAAGCAGAGAAGGATATCAGAAGAAAAATTTGAGAGACGAGAGTGAGATAGACATGGTTAATTGGTCAAAGCTTCTTCTTGACATGGTTGAACATATAATTGGGCGTTTGGGTTGGCTCGATCGAATCCGAATCCGTATGAGAGCCCTTTGTAAGGGCGCTACAAGTCGAGAAGGGAATGAGATAGGCCGCGTCTCTCCTGACATAGGCGGCGATGTCGCTCCTGACATGGTTAATTGGTCGAATCTCCCTCCTGAAATCGTTGAACGTATAATTGAGCGTTTGGGTTGGCTCGATAAAATCTGGCTTTGTAAGGCTTGGTCAGTTTCAGCCCCTCATATTCCCACCATGGATCAAAACTTCCCGTGGGCATTGTGGCTTGCCCCCAACAAAAACCAGCTAATTTACCCTCCTCTTTACAAAAAAATACCTCTTACTCTTAGAGAAGAAGAATTTCAGATTTTCCATAATGCAGTAGCTCATGCTTCATCATATGGGTGGGTTCTTTTTGATGCAGGAACAAACCCGCATGATTTCGGGAATTTCTTTTTGTACTCTCCGTTTACCAACGAGGTAATTAAGCTCCCGGAATCTGAATTAATGGTTGATGTGGCGGCCTTAAGCTTGGATGCCACTTCCCCAAAGTGTGTAATCTTTGGTTTGCGTACCAAGGTGAGTAAAATCTGTATCTACATGTGTTCTCCTGGTGACAATGATTGGGAGACTTATGAGTTCGAGTTTGATAATGTTAGTACCGCAATTGACGCTGCTTATGCAGATGGAATTTTCTATTGTGTTTTCTCAGAAGGTGAATTGGGTGCCTTCAATTTTCAACTGAAAGAGTGGACAATGTTAACTATAGAGGGGCTACGGCATTTCTATTACCTACATGCTAAACTCATTGTGTCAGATGGAGAACTTCAACTGATGGGTAGGGAGAATAATGAAAGGGTTTGTGATTATGAACAACATGCCTACCACACAATTATGACTTTTAAGGATTCAAAGGCTTTGAAACTCCTCAAGTTTGATTTCTTTGGGAAGCGTTGGGTTAGGGAAACTAGTTTGAATAACCGTGTTTTATTTATTGGTTATGGCACAAGTTTCTCTTGTCCAGCAGTGGGGGAAACAAGTCAATTAGCAAACCACATATTGTCATCTTGTGGAACTCATCCAAAAGTACGACGTTATGGCAGTGAATCCGATAGTCGGCAGTACCAAAATTGGGTTGAGACGGCATGTTCTGGGGACATTTGGATTGAATTTCCTTCCAGTGCTATTTGGAGTGCTAATGATTTGATGACTGCTCCTTAAATGTTGCTCAACATAGAACTCTCAATATCTATTTCTTGTTGGAGCTTAGCAGTTAAGTTGAAGTCTTCGGTTTATTTGGTTGTTTAATTAGTTTGGTTGAATGGGTTCTTAGTCATGGTACGATTCTAAGTCTTTTTCTTTTTCTTTTTTTTGCACCAAGATTCTAAGTCTTATTTAAATGCTATGTTGCATTAGCAGTAAATTTGTTTGTGATTTGTGCACAAAGCTATCAGTAAAGTTTCCTTTCATTTATTTGGTTGTCTTTGTTCCCTTTTGATTTTAACTAACATTTAGTAATTAGTGTATAATTAAATGCTTTGAACACTTGGATAATTTACTAACCTCGAACTTTGATAATTACACACAGAAAAGAAAAGATATTATTTCACTTAAAATTAAAAATTAACAAAATAGAGATAGAGTAACAATAGAGTTGTACCTATCTAACAAAAATTATACTATATATATAACTTGAACATGTAATAAATTATTAATTAAAGTGACAATGTCAATCAAATTTGTAAAAGTAATTCCATTGAGTTATCTTTTGTTAATTCTTTTGGTGTTGCAGAACATTGTTCTTTGTTAGGATTCCCTGTTTCTGTTTCTATAGTTGTTACCTTAGCTATGAACTTAATTACTTGCTACATGGAAGCTAAGTTGTGGAATGTGAGAGGTCTAAATGACTACTCAAAGCAAAATGAGGTTGTTAAAAGAGTTAGGTATCTTCAAGTTGATATATTGTGTTTGTTGGAGACCGGCGTCAAATATAAGCCATAAATCCAAATGGATGACTTCTTTTTGAAGAGGTCAAATATAGGCCAAATGGTTTAGGGAATTTTTTTTTGTACTTTCGGTTTACCTTTGAGGTAATTATAAGCTCCTGGAATGTGACTTCTTGAGAGTTGATGTGTCGACCGAATGCTACTTCCCAAAAGTGTGTCATCTTTGATTTGGGTACCAAGGGGAGTAAAATTTGTATCTACATATGTTCTCCCGGTGATATTGCTTGGAAGACTTATGAGTTTGATCTTCATAGAGTGGTTAGTCATAATGGTAAAGTGCAACATGTAGCCTATGCAATCGGAATTTTATATTGTGTTTTCTTAGGAGGTGAATTGAGTGCCTTCAAAAGAGTGGACTATGCTTACTCTAGAGGTATAGGGGCTACCCAATTTTGGTTTCGAATTTGCTAAACTCATTGCGTCTAATGGAGACTTTGGAGTGATGGGCTATAGAAATTCAGAGAATTTGCAATTCCTCAAGTTTGATTTCTCTTAGAAGCATTGGGTCAAGGAGAATAGTTTGAGTAACCGTGTTTTATTTATTGGCACACATGTTTCTCTTGTCCAGCAGTGGGGAAACAAGTCAATTAGCAAATCACGTATTTTCATTATGGCGGTATTGCACCACCGAATCCAAGAGTCTGTAGGTACAAAATTGGGCTCGGACGGTAAGGTCTTCATGGATTTGGATTTAATTTCCTTCCACTGCTATCCGGAGAGCTAATGATTTGATGGCTGCTCTTTGATTAAATATATATTCCTGTTGGAGAGATATCAGTAAGTGTGCTTTCCTTTTGATTTTATAACATTTATAAGTTGCAGAAAGCTATCAATAAAACTTTCCTTTCTTTTTAGTAATTTGCTGTCTCTCTTCTTTATCGATTTAGACATTTTTCCCAATTAAACAACAAAGATATTGGAGTTGAGGTCCAGCAATATATAAAATCATCATTGTCTCCAAATTATATATTACCAACAAATCAACAATAAGAAATTATTCAACTATTAAGAAATAAGTTTTTTTGGTACCCCATCCGGTATCTGGTGGGTGACTTGAGTCTCACAACACTATTAAGAAATAAAAGAAAAGACTGTTTATGATGTTTAATTAGTATGAAACAAGAGAATAGCATAACTTGTACAATTTAATTGTTGCAAGGACAATTGGGCTTGAAGGCAGGGGTGTTTGAAGATTTGGATTGAATTTCCTTGGAGTGGTATTTGGAGACCTAATGATTTGATAATTTGATATAATTAAATGCATTGAACACTTGTTCAATTTACAAGCCTTTCAACTTTGATTACACACAAGAAACAATGAAGCATTTGCAAATTTATAGCCAAGTTTTGGACTATGAAAAGTGCAGAGGCAGAAGGTGGAGCTTTAGAATAGGATAACTCAATTGGAGAAACAAATATTAGATCAAAAAACAGGCACTAGAATTTGAAATTGAGCTCCAAGATGAAGGTTTAAGATTTCGAAGCATTGAATAGAACCCTTATTGTAAAGGAACGTGAGAGCAATGATGTAAGGGTGCTTGGTTTATATTAAATAATGTTTTGTGAAATTATATGCAGGAAACAATTGATGAAGATGATGAACTATTGAAGAATATATGGACAGAAAGCAAAAATGATAAATGCGACAGTTTTAATGAAAAAAAAATATATTTTAATATAAACGAAATGTTGCAAATACAACAAAATTACCCATTGCAATTGGATTTGGACCAGTGCCTCAAAGAAGAAAATGTAACTTCACCTGGTTGCGTCCATTACATGTATAGCTACCATGCTTTTATCGTAAAACTGCTAGGGAAGCAATAAACTACAAAGTCAATGCATCTTATCAAAAAGGAATGGCCATAGAAATTGTCAAATTAATCCGTCATTTGAACTAAAAATAGAGGAAACAATACTTCATTCTGTTTTCTTTTGGCCGCTTTGGGAATAGAATAGAAATTGGAAGGAATGAA
>AWWV01014046.1:0-36924 GCA_001974805.1 Corchorus capsularis | reverse complement strand
AAAAAAAAATTGTTCACCAAGTTCGTAATTAAAAAAACAAATATATCTATACTATATATAAAAGTACGAATAAGGGAAAACTTTATATTTTCCGATTGTACCCTTATTTTTAAAATATATTTCCAATTGTATCTTTTTTTAAAAAACATATTTCTGAATTGCCATTACTAAATAATATTTTAATTATTCCATTATTTTCTTAATCATAAATTATTCCATTATTAATTATTAGATTATATGATACATATATTAAATTATAAGAAAGTCAATTTGACTTTTTGTTTCCGACGTCCTATTTAATTTTGCATTTTGTCTTTGTTTCCAATCGTTGTATTTAATTTTGCCTTTTTGTCTTCGTCTTCAACGTCCTATTTGGGCTTAGATAATCTGAAGCAAATGTGCAATGGGGCTTAGCTTTTGATGATCCAATTTCAAAATTTCAAAGTGCGGTTATCAAAATTACATAATGTGATTATCAAAATTTCATAGAGGGGTTAACAAAATTTTATAGAGAGGTTATCAAAATTTCATAAAGAGGTTATCAAATTTTCAAAATATGATTACCAAAATTTCATAGTGGTATTTCTGGGGAGGTTATCAAAATTTCATAGTATGGTTACCAAATTAGGAAGGTTATTAAACTTTTATTATGGAGTAATCCAAATTTCAGGGAGGATATCAAAATTTCATATGAAGGTTATCAAAATTTCATAGTTTAGTTTTCAAAATTTCATAAGAATGTTATCAAAATTTCATAGTATGTAGATCAAAATTTCATAGGGAGATTAACAAAATTTCATAATGAGGTTATCAAAAAATCATAGGGAGGTTATCAAAATTTGTAGTTATCAAGATTTCATGAGCTTATCAAAATTTTACAGGGAGTTTTATCAAAATTTTATTGGAAGGTTTATCAAAATTTCATAGCGAGGTTATCACAATTTCATTGTATGATTATCAAAATTTCAGAGTGTGATTACTGACAATTTATATGGAGGTTTTTAACTTTTCATAACGTGGTTATCAATATATCATATGGAGGTTATCAGCATCTTATAGTGTTGGTTATCAAAATTTCATTTGGAAGTTATTAAAACTTGATAGTGAGATCTTCAAAATTCCTTAAGGAGGTTAATAAAATTTCATAAGATGGTTAAAAAAAATTATAAAAAGGTTCTCGAAATTTCATAGTATCGTTATTGAAATTTCATAGGAAGGTTATCAAAATTTCATAAAGGCGTCATAAAAAATAATGTAATTATCATAATTTCATAAGAAGGTTATCAAAAATAGTGTAATTATCATAATTTAATAAAAAAGGTTATCATAATTTCGTATGAATATTTCATTTAAACACGTTGGGCCATGTGCAACGCACGTGAAAGTTAAAACTAGTGATCTTAAAAGCAAATAGTTGGTTCAAGTGGTTTGACACTTGTTCCCCTTAAACAAGATTTCGGATTCGAGTATTGTTAATGATGAACAAGTTAACTTGTAAATATAAAAAAAAAAAACAAATATAGAACGCTTGGATCAATTAAACTAATTAGAAAGGCCCATAGTTTTGCTTTCTTGGTGCATCTGATGAAGGGTTTTACGAAGTTACAAGATTGCAAATTAGCTATATTATGAAAATGGCATTGTCATGTTATAGCCTAATTAGTTCTGTAAACTAGTGCGGTTTCTGAATTGTTTAATTTTAACATATTATATTACTATCTAGTTCGTACTATTGAAGAACATATATAGCTTCTTGTTCAGAAATTGGTAATTAACTTATCTTCATTTTGTTCTAGCTAATACAATTTTCCTAAAATTTCAACGAAATCAAGTAAATAGTTATTGTTCACTCGAATCGCTAGCTCCTACATATCTACATCAATTAAGTGCTATATTTGCCACCACGAAATTCTGCATTTCTATCTCCTTGTTTTTTTGGCTCACTAACTTTTCTAAGATTGTTGCCTTAAGTTAATTAGAAGCATTTGAATCTTGCAAGAGGTGATCGCCCCTATGATTTTTCACCTTTAACACCATGAAGCTTGTTTTATTCCTATAAGAAAAACCACATTCTTCACAATCCGAAGAAAACAATAATGTTTCCTCCCAACCACACATCTTCAAACTTGTTTGAATCCACAAACATGTTATTCATCGAGATCATGTATTACGCTGGGTCTTTAATCACTATAGCAGTTCTCCTTTATAGGGGATGCCGGTACATTATCAACATTTATATCTTGTATCTGTCACCCCTTCTCTAAATTACTCATTAACAATATCGAACCTCAACATCTCAAACTTAATTTTAGTAAATATTTGGGATGTCAACATCATGTTCTATGGACGATTGCGCAGCACTTGGCAGATTGCTAGTCCATAAATTTTCTTTTTTTTTAATTAATATTACCATAAGTTTTCTTGCAATTTATGACAAATTAAATTTGCTATATTAGTGTTACATTATACATTTATTCATACCTCAAAAAAAATGTTTTACATTTTTTTTTTTGAAGAAAAAATGTTTTACATTTGTTCAAGTATCAAATATGGGTGAAAATTTGTTTTGTAACCAAAAACGCAAAATGTGATTCCTTTCGATTGAAGATTGAATCCTTTTTATCCATTGTTTATAAATTATCGATTTCACAAGCTGAAAGGAGGATACAATTGCAAATTACTAGTGGCAAAATTTGAAGAATAGTGAGAAGACCTCGACGAGTGACGACGTCAAATCAAGTTCCTAATTAAAAAAGCAAATATAAAATGCTTGAAGATTAAACTAAGATTGGGTTTGGTTGATGGGAATGTAACATTCCCATAGAAATGTTGGTATAGAAATCTCAAGCTTTAACTAAGGTGTCCCTTGGGGACACTAATTACAAATAAATGATATGCTTTGATCATCCAATTTTTTTTTTTTGAGGTAATCCAATTAATTATTTATTAATTGTTCCAATGGCCACACACAACCAAAAAAAAATTGTTCACTGATCTTTAGAGAAAAAAGGCAAATATATAATGCTTGGATCAATTATTAAACTAAGTCTGAAACCTAGAGACATTGGGATTCGGCTGCTGGTAGGCGCTGCTTATGACTAGAACAGTTAAGTAATTCCAGCTTCCATTGCCCCGTTATATTCTTATTGATCAATAGATTTGGTCATAACAAAAGCAAAAAAGTAGAGCAAAAAGGCCGCCAAACTCCAATTTAATAATTGTCAAGTCCGAAGCAAAGACATATGGATAGGAAAAGAAAAAGGTTGAGAGGCGAAAGTGTCCCTCTTGACATGGTTAATTGGTGCAATCTCCCTCTTGACATCATTGAACGTATAATTGGGCGTTTGGGTTGGCTCGATAGAATTCGTATGAGATCCGTTTGTAAGGCTTGGTCAGTTTCAACCCCTCATATTCCCACCATTGATGAAAACTTCCCTGGGCATTGAGGCTTACCTTAAAAAACCAGCAACTGATTTACCCTCCTCTTCACCAAGAAATAAAAATACCTCTTAGAAAGGAAGAATTACAGATTTTCCATAAAGCAAGAGCTCATGCTTCATCATATGGGTGGGTTCTTTTTGAAGCGGCAACAAACCCACATGGTTTAGGGATTTTTCTTTTGTACTCTCCGTTTACCAATGAGGTAATTGAGCTCCCGGAATTCGAATTAATGGTTGATGATGTTGCAACCTTCAGCTTGGATGCCACTTCCCCAAAGTATGTCATCTGTAGTTTGGGAGTGGAGGACAATATAATCCGTATCTACATATGTTCTCCTGGTGATATTGATTGGAAGACTTATGAGTTTGAGTTTGATAGGCCGTATAATACCGCGGAACACGCAGCCTATGCAGGTGGAATTTTCTATTGTATTTTCTCAGGAGGTGAATTGGGTGCCTTCAATCTTCAACTCAAAGAGTGGACTATGCTAACTCTAGAGTGGCTACCGGAATTTGATTTCCAAGGTGCTAGACTCATTGTGTCTGACTATTTCAAAGAATTCGGAGGATTTGGAATTGGAACTCCTCAAGTTTGATTTCTCTAAGAATCGTTGGGTTAAGGAGAATAGTTTAAATAACCATGTTTTATTTATTGGCGGTTGCACAAGTTTCTATTGTCCAGCAGTTGGGGAAACAAGTCAATTAGCAAACCATGTATTTTCATGTCGTCGTTATAACACCGGATCCGATAGCCTGCAGTACCTAAATTGGGCTCTGACAGCGTGGCATTCGAGTATGTGGATTGAATCTCCTTCCAGTGGTATTTGGAGAGCTAATGATTTGAGGACTGCTCGTTAAATGTTGCTCAACGCCGCTATAATCATCATCTATTTCTTGTTGGAGCAAAATATAAACTTTTCATATAAACTATAGCAATGTGCAATTTTCATTTAGATTTGTAGCATTAATGGAATCTTTTGATTCTTCCAACTTCTAAGTACTGTAATACTTCACATTCATAGTCTAAATATGTCTAGATTCGTCCATATATATGCATGTGTCAGCAAACCAATTTGCTTGCAAAGGCTAAAGCAATGCCATTTTATGTGCGTGAGAAGGAACATATTAGTAATAATATGATATGATTGTTGCCCAAGTTCCTAATTGAAAAAAGAAGATATATAATGCCATTGGGATTAAACTAAGAGAGCCCAACTAGGAAACCTACTCCCAATCCCATTGGGATTTGGTTGTGGAGTGAGTCCCTATATAACTAACTTGAAAGCTGCTAGGAGGGGAGGCACTAAAAGTAGAGAGAGACATGGATATGAGAACCGTCGATTGGTCGAATCTCCCTCTTGACATAATTGAACGTATAATTGGGCGTTTGGGTTGGCTCGATCGAATCAATATGACAACCGTTTGCAAGGCTTGGTCAATTTCAGCCCTTCATATTCCCACCATTGATAACTTCCCGTGGGCATTGATGAGGTTGCCCGTCACAGACCTCGATGGTTATCAAATAGGCCATGACCATGAATACCAGCTGATTTACCCTCCTCTTCACAAACATGTTCCTCCTTTCAGAGGGGAAGAAATTCCGATTTTCCATGATGATACAAGAGCCCATGCTTCATCATATGGGTGGGTTCTTTTCGAAGCTTTAAAAAAGCCACATTATTTGGGGAATTTCTTTTTGTACTCTCCGTTTACCACCGAGGTAATTAAGCTCCCGGATTTTGACTTCATAACAAATTATCATCATAAACTAGTTGATGCGGCGACCTTCAGCTTGGATGCTACTTCCCGAAAGTGTATAATCTTTGCTTTGAGTATCAAGGGGAAAAAATCTATATCTACATATGTTCTCTTGGTGACATTGCTTGGAAGAGTTATGATTTCGAGTTTGATAGTGTAAATAGTAAAGTGCAACACGCAGCCTATGCAGGTGGAATTTTCTATTGTTTATTCTCAGGAGGTGAATTGGGTGCTTTCAATCTTCAACTTAAAGAGTGGACTATGCTAACTCTAGAGGGGCTGCCGGATTTCGATTTCAAATATGCTAAACTCATTGCATCGGATGGAGACCTTCGAGTGATACAATATATGTTAATGGATTTGAAACTCGTCAAGTTTGATTTCTCTGAGAAGTGTTGGGTTAAGGAGAATAGTTTGAATAACCGTGTTTTATTTATTAGTGTCACATGTTTCTCTTGTCCAGCAGTGAGGGAAACAAGTCAATTAGCAAACCACGTATTTTCATATTGGTATCCTTATGTAAGATGTTATGGCACCAAATCCGATAGTCTGCAGTACCAAAATTGGGCTCGGACGGCAGGGTGTTCATGGATTTGGATTGAATTTCCTTCCCATGGTATTTGGAGAGCTAACGATTTAATGGCTGCTCGTTAATTAATTCCTGTTGGAGAGCTTAACTTTAAGTTGAAGTACAGTCTTGAGCTTATTCGGTTGTTTAGTTGGTTTAATGGTTTCTTTTAGTCACGGAGTCTATGTAGCAATATTATTTTACATAGTGTGTAATTTATAAGTCGCATAAAGCTATCAGTAAAACTTTGCTTTCCTTTTTAGTAATTTGTTGTCTCTCTTTCCTTTTCTTCAATTTACTAGCCTTTCAATTTTGTTTACACACAAGAAACAAGGAAGCATTTGGCAATTTCTAGCAGATTTCTGGACTATAAAAATGCATAGGCAGAAGGTTACGTTGGAGCAACAGTTAGATCAAATTAAAACAGGCACTGAGAGGTCATTGATTGTATTTAAGCACATTGGATTTATGGGTTTGAAATGAACCATTATAAAGAAAATATACGGCTTAATGGGCAAAAAGGTCCCTGAACTTACACCGAACCGTCAAATAAGCCCCTGAACTATTATTTCAGCCAAATAAGCCCCTGAACTCTTAAAAAATGTCAAATAAGCTCTGTTGCCAAGGCTAAATGCTCAAATAAGGACTAAACGTTTTAATATTTTCTCAAATAGGGATCAAAATACACAATTTCAACAAATTATAAAACATACTTAATATTTGGCCGAAATAATAGTTCAGGGGCTTATTTGACGGTTCGGTGTAAGTTCAGGGGCCTTTTTGCCCATTAAACCGAAAATATACCGTCTGAACTTTGAAAGCTATTAGCCGCCTTGGGTACGTAGGAGGAAGAACTTCAGAACTCAATCTCATTAAAAATAAATAAATAAAATTGTTACACCTCATTCTGGTAAGCTATATCCCTACTGGTGCTCATGGTCCAATAATAGAAAAATGTTATGCATTTAATTAATATTCGTTTTCAACTTAAGTTATCATGAAAATATGGAACTCCAATAGATAAAGTGCCAATGAAAAATGTTCCCTTAAGATTTGAAACATAAAGGCATAATGCTTCTCTTCAATGGCTGGTGGAGTCCAAAGTTCAGAGAACTTCCCAAATAGTTTTTGCAACATTAAGTTAAATGTATAGCTACCAATACTACCAATAAGTGGTTGGTTTAAGTGGTTTGACACTTGTTTCCCTTAAACAAAGTCACGGGTTCGAGTCTTGTAAATAGAGAAAAGAAGAGAGGCTATTGTGTGATTGTGTCTTCTCAGGAGGCGAATTGGGTGCCTTCAATCTTCAACTTAAAGAGTGCACTATGCCAACTCTAGAGGGGCTACTGGATTTTGATTTCAAAAGTGCTAAACTCATTGCGTTTGATGGAGAACTTTGAGTAATGGGAACTTCAAAGGATTTGCAACTCCTCAAGTTTGATTTCTCTGACAAGCGTTGGGTTAAGGAGAATAGTTTGAATAACTGTGTTTTTTTTATTGGCGATGGCACATGTTTCTCTTGTCCAGCAGTGGGCCGGGGAAACAAGTAAATTAGCAAACCACATATTTCCATGTTATTTGATAAAACTTGAAACAAACAAGGACCAAGGTATAATACAAGGGATACGCGTCATGATTTGGTGAATGGGGGACAAGGGGGGACAGAAAATGGAGGGAGAGAATTTCTATCCGCTATTTAGAGTGCAAATGATTAGAAGACTGCTAGTTAAATGTTGGCATGTTGCCAAATGCCAGAGTTGGAAACTTGGCGGAGCATATATTAATAGTTTCAATATTGTTTGCTACATATCTATGTATTTTCCTTGACTATTGGTTAATGTAGAGTGTTATGCTTTTGCATTGAACTTTTGCAGGTTTATATATTGTTGGTTCTTGATTACTAGTTGAAATGTTATATCAATACAGTTACTATCAAGATAAGCTCTTTGGGTCCATAAGTTCTTCATCTTCAAATATACTACTATATGTTTTCCATCTTTTTAGGTTAGTTTTATTTTTAACGATATTAATTAATTGGACTATACTTTAGATCACCTAATCAATTTCACAAGATACAGATAGAATAAATTTTGAAAGAAAGAAAAAAATTGGTAAATCAGACATTAATATTTTCTGGCCAAAAAAAAAAGACATTAATATTTCAAATTATATAGATTGGTATGTTAGACATTAATATAAAATTGGTATATCAGTCAAAGGTATTATATCATGACATATTCGGCCTGTAACAAAAATCATGACTATTGATTTGATTTGATTTGAATTTTAATCAGCGAAAAGTTGTTGTTCATTTTAACTTGGATTTAGGGTTTGAACTTGTTGAAGCAAATATATATAATGTTGTCATGAAAAGGGTTTTCTTCCCCGAAGCAAAAGATGATTTAATTCAAGTAGCTAGTTTGGCGGCACATGTTTCTCTTGTCCTGCGGTGGGGGAAATAAGTCAATTAGCAAACCACGTATTTTCAACTTGTCTTTGTGAATGGGATCGAGTGAGATGTTATGGCACCAAATATTCTGACAGTCTGCAGTACCAAAATTGGCTTTGGACAGTGTCGCGTTCATGGATTTGGATTCAATTTCCTTCCGGTGTTATTTGGAGAGCTAATGATTTGATGACTGCTCCTTAAATGTTTGCTCAAGTGCCCATGTTGACCCTAAGTTGTTCTTTTTGTTAAGAATTGATTTGGTTTCATTTGAGTCCTTATATAATTTATTTATGTTCCATTCTACTTAAACCTTATGTTATGTCTGATCTAGTATCATTAATTAATATAAACAATTAATTGAAGAAATATAGTAGTTGCAAACTCTGCTCTGTTCTTGTTGCAGAAACAACAAACAAGTTACTCCATTGAGGTCGTTTAAGCCACAACTTTGTTATGTTAAATTTGTCAAACTTAGCCAAAAATCGAAGAATTTCAAGTCTTAAAAACCATTTAAACAAACTATCTATATAGTTGCCAATTTGCCTTACATTATTATATATACATCTCTTGATTATAAGTTATAGGTGGTAATATATATAGGATAGTTAATGGAAGTATGATTGGAAATTTTTGTCTTTTCTAAGCGTGCAAAATCTTTTCTATTAACTTTTAGCATGATTTATTATTTATTATTTTATTTTATTTTATTTGTGTATTTGCATTTCTCCAACTAATTACAAATAAATGATATATATGCTTTGATCATCCAATTATTATTATTTATCGTTAAATTAAATGTTGCACAACGCCGCTAGAATCATCATCTATTTCTTGTTGGAGCTTAATATAAACTTTAAGCTTTTAATATAAATTGTAGCAACCTGCAATTTCATAGCATTAATGGAATCTCCCCATGAATTTATCTTTTGATTTTTCCAACTTCTAAGTACTGTAATACTTCACATTTCATAGTTCAGACTAATGGAGCATGTGCTCTGTTTACAGCAGAATTCATGTCATGTCCTCTGTTTTTTAATTACCTACTTTTTTCTTTTTTCTTTTTTGCGAAGACACAAATTTGCACTAAGTTTGAAACCCAAATCCTTGATTTGAACTTCAAATTATAAGCACATGCGATTTGGAACAGTTTGATTCCGACATGTTAATTAGTGGAATAAATAAAGAATGAGGATTCAATGTCTTGAAACTGGAATTGTATGCCCTTATAATTTCTGAGAATTTCCCTCTTTTTCAGATTATACCAAATACGATAAACAATATTGAGGAGAAAGAGGCTCATTTTCTGTTTTCACTGTCAAGAAAGAGCTAATTCATTTTCTCTAGTTTGGGGACTTTTACTGATAGCTTTCTGAAATTTTGATAGATCACAAACCAACTTACTACTGCAACATAGGATTTATCTAAACAAGACTGAGACTCAGTAAACTATTGCTACATGATTCCATGACTAAGAATCCATTAAATCAATTAAACAACCAAATAAACCGAGACTTCAACTTAAATTTAACGAGCAGTCATCAAATCATTAGCACTCCAAATAAAACGGGAAGGAATTTCAATCCAAACGTTCACATAATGTGCCGTGTCAACCCAATTTTTGTCCTGCAGACTATCCAATTTGGTGCCATAACATCTTACTCTAGGATGCCAATAACAACATGAAAATACCTTCTTCGCTAATTGACTTGTTTCCCCCACTGCTGGAAAAGAGAAACATGTGCAGCCAATAAATAAAACACGGTTATTCAAACTAATTTTCCTAACCCAACGCTTCTTAGAGAAATCAAACTTAAGGAGATTCAAAGCCTTTGAATTCTTAAAAGTAATGGTCCTGTAGTGGTAATCATAAGTATCTTCACGTTTTTCCTTACCCATCAATAGAAGTTCTCCATCAGACACAATGAGTTTAGCGCATTGGAAATCAAAACCCGGTAGCCCCTTCACAGTTAGCATAGTCCACTCTTTAAGTTGAAGATTGAAGGCACCCAATTCGCCTCCTGAGAAAACACAATAGAAAACTCCACCACCTCCATAGGAGGCGTGTTCCACGGGTTTATTCAAATCAAAACTGAACTCATATTTCTCCCAAGCATTGTCACCAGGAGAACATATGAAGATACTGATTTTCTCCCGCTCGTTACATAAACCAAAGACGACACACTTTGAGGAAGTAGCATCCAAGCAAAACGTTGCCACAAGTGGTCTACGATTTTTTCCCAAGCCGGAGTCCGGGAGGTTAATTACCTCATTGGTAAACGGAGAGAACAAAAAGAAATCCCCAAGATCCACTATTTCATAAAGAAGCCACCCATATGATGAAGCATGAACACATAAACCACGGGAATTCGGAAACTCTTTCCCTTTGATGGCAAATTGGGCATGAAGTACTTGTTCCTTAAGAGGAGGGTAAATCAACCGGTATCTAGCTTCGGAACCATACCAGTGAAGGTTGAGTGCCAAAGGGAACTTGATCTTATTATCAATGGTTGAAACTGACCAGGCCTTACAAACAAGTCTCATACGGATTCGATCCGGCCAACCCAAACGCTCACTTATAATTTCCACGATGTCAAGAGGGAGCTTGGACCAATTAACCTCATCATCATTCTCGTCGCTCAACCTTTTTTTTCTCATATCCATCTCTCTACTTCGGACTTCGACTTTTTTTTTTTTTTCCTTTCTTTTGCTTGATTCTAAGGAGTTTTACTATGATGAAATCTATGGAGCGCCTACCCCAAGCAGCACTCAAAGTTATAAATATGGACTCCACAATTAAATAACAGCGGCACCAGAGTTTTAGATATATATTCTGTTCAAGGGCCGGGCTATTGGGCCAAAAAATGAGAGGGTTTTGACATAAATATTCGGCCTTCTTGGTTTTAACTGTATAATGTATATTATCCATTATTATATTTCATTTCATATATTTATCTAATTGAATTCAATTGGCTTTTGATTAATATATACTAGAACTTCCCGGCCGCGTTTCGCGTGCGGCTTTTTTATTTTATAAATTCTTTTAAGAAAATTCAGTTAAGAAATCAAATTTTGTTGTGAAATGATAACAAAACAAAGCAATGGAGTAAAATTGAAACATGTAAAAGACAAGACAATAGAGAGACAATAGAATATGGAGAAGAAGAAAATATGAAGAATGGAATAAATTGTTCTCATTCATTTTATTCCATAACAAAGTGAGTGACCTATTTATAGGTATACAGATACATCACCATAAATATAAGGGGATGAACTTAGCACATAGGTATATGTGTATGAATGAACCAAATCATCAATCTTATCCATACTTTAATTAGATTCATGGACATACACAACATACATGTATATTCATAATAAATTAATTTATAATTATTTGCTAATTTATTTTATATAGAAAAGGGGATGAATGTCTTTTAATTTTTACAAACTAAATGAATACAAATATAATAAACAAAACATTTAGAAAATTAACTATTGACACTTGTCAAAGAAACCAAATGCCAAGTATCACTCAATGAGAGTTTTGTACATAAAATTAATAGTAGGTTTAATTAAACCATAAAATGCATGATTGGTAAAAGGGTGATTGGGTTTCTTATTATTATTACCTTACGTTTTGTGGGATTGATGTAGTAAATAATTGATGAAGATGATAAGGCATTAAAAAATTTGAGAAATGAATGGGGTGTTTCAGTTTACATACTGATGATTCAATCCCCTTTTGGCCTTCATTAATTCAAGTTAACCAAACTTGTGACAATAAACTTCACCAATTTCACAAGATAGAAATGAATAGCTCACCAGAAACGAGGAAGCATTTGCCAATTACTAGGCAATTTTGAAGAATACTAATTAGAGGCCTTGAAATAACGATAGACTCTAATCTCTTTTGTAAATGGAAGTTTAAAAGGCCCCTAATTTCTTATATATAATTTTACATAACATGAAAATCTATAATACATGAGAATCTATAAGCCAAGCTTTCAGTATGGCAAAGGACAAGCAACAAAATGTTCTTGAAGAGGTTCAAAGAACTCGCAGTAGCCTACGCAGTCTCACTGAAGAGATTAATACCAACCTAAAATTGATGGAAATAGTGTTCGAGCTTGAAGAAAATATTAGGCTTAATGGGCAAAAAGGCCCCTGAACTTACACCGAACCATCAAATAAGCCCCTGAACTATTATTTCGGCCAAATAAGCCCCTGAACTCTTAAAAAATGCCAAATAAGCCCTGTTGCCAAGGCTAAATGCTCAAATAAGGACTAAACGTTTTAAGATTTTCTCAAATAAGGATCAAAATACACAATTCCAACAAATTAGAACACATACTTAGCAAATTTTTACAAATTAGGGAATCCTTAAATGAAAACCAATGCTTCTCATACATATACGTTAAATTTGATAAAAAAAATGATATTATCATGTTAATTAAAAATCAAACCATATTAATCAAAATAAATTCATTAAACGTAATATGATATAAAATTATCGTGTGATTTTCAATTTATATATCCCTCACACATTAGTATTAACTTATATTGTATCCAATTTGTAAAAAAATATTAAGTATGTTTTCTAATTTGTTGAAATTGTGTATTTTGATCCCTATTTGAGAAAATCTTAAAACGTTTAGTCCTTATTTGAGCATTTAACCTTGGCAACAGGGCTTATTTGACTTTTTTTAAGAGTTCAGGGGCTTATTTGGCTGAAATAATAGTTCAGGGGCTTATTTGACGGTTCGGTGTAAGTTCAGGGGCCTTTTTGCCCATTAAGCCGAAAATATTATATTAGAATATGGTAAATTGCTATACCCTTTTGTCCAAATCTTCAATTTCTTACTTTTAATCCGATGTCACCACCTTTTTTGCCTAGATTTGATACAAATAGCCATGTTTATATATGTTGATTATTTCGCAAATTCAATTACATACTTAAATATTTGTTCTTATAATATTTAAATACTTGCAATTGCAATCATCAGAAAGGAGGCAGAAGCAGATTGCTAGTGTCTACGAAGATTACCAAAATCTGCAGCGTATGTTGGCGTCACTCAAGGAGAGGATTGATCAAAAAGTTCAAAAGAGTGAGGAGATAGAAGCTAAGCATGACTCTGAGCAAAGTAATCTAATACCAATGGTACAATTTATTTCTCTTTTTAGCTGGTGCAATATAATTTGAAGCAGAAAAGACAATTTGGTCATTACTAACACATTTCTTTTTCCAGAATGACATTCGAAGGACTGTAATGAAATTGGGTGATTTGGATCCAATCAATGGTGAAAAAAACTTACTGACAATGGTAGAAGAACGGAAGGTTTGTAATTTCATTTGTTATTGGTGGCTTGGTGCCTTACTCTTTAATCTTTATAATTAATGGCATAAATGCCACTTTGCACCGTAAAGTTTATAAGGACTACCACTTTGCACCCTTATTTTTTATTTTGATCAAAACACACCTTAAAGTTTTATTTTTGTGACACTTTGCACACTCCATCATGTAGGACAAACGGAAAAAAATGTGGCACTCCACATGTTAAACATGTCACGTGCAATGTGTCATTTTTTTGTCCACGTGGCATGCCATGTTGGATGCCGTGATGGATTCATTTGTGCAAAGTGATAGTCCGTATAAACTTTAGGGTGCAAAGTGACATTTAAACCTATAATTAATAATAACGAGAATTGATGTAATTTCTGGAGCATAATAATTGCAGGCTGTGAAGGAGGGTCTTAACAATAGGAAGGCCAAACTGGAGAAACAATTAGATCAGAAAAAGGCATTGGGACTTGAAATTGAGCAACTGAGAGGGTACTCATTGAATAACATAAGAGAAAAAGATGAACTTGAGAGAAAGATAGAAAAAATGGAGGCAACCCTTCAAAAGCTGAGGGCAAGGGAGGAAGAACTGCTAAAGTTAAATCAAGCTCTTATTGCAAATGCAAAGGAACGCGAGAGAAATGAAGAGCTACATCAAATTCCTACACTTTCTGCACGTGCTAGCGGTGGTCTAATCAGAGCAAAATGTAAGTCATACAAGTAAAGACTAAAGAGATATATTCATTGATAAGAAAAAGAAAAAACGTGAGCGGTGATTGGATAGATGATAAAATAGAATCCTGGGTTGCGAACAGTGATTCGATTGATGATAAAGAAAGAGAATTCTTGGTTCAATTCTCCACCTCATAGTGATCAAATTCTATTGAATCTGACTCATAGTGATCATTTATCAAAGAATGACTCTGGTTATCAAATGATTGAACAACCGGGTTTAAGTATAATCATGTCTCATTTCTTGTTCATATGAAACTCTAGATTAAATCAAGTGTTAATGAAAAATGTTTACATTTTCGTTCATTTTACAGAATAACCTGAAAATTGAAGGCAGATAAAGGAGAACCAACTTAAACAAAAAAATAATAAAAAATACTGTTCAGCACTACATTTTCCCCTTATTTGGCTTTATTAAACATACTCTTATTTATATGTACAATGCTCTCATGGGGTGACATTTGGCGTTTTGTGTCGTTGCCAAGTGTCAATTGATAGAATTTTTGATGTGTTCATTGAACCACTTTTTGTGAAAAAAAAAATAATTGATTCTTAGAAATAATTGAATCTATTAATTAAACTTGAGAGAATTCTTTATATGTTTATTGAAGAGTTTTTTTAAAAAAATTAATTAATGGATAGATTCCAAATTACAATTGAATCTATTAATTAATTTTTTTGGGGTACATGAATCTATTAATTAATTAATAATTCATATGTGTTTCTTGAATAGTTTTTTTTTTTTGGGTTTTTGAAAAGTAATTAATGGATTCCAAAATACAAAATTCAATCCATTAATTAATAGTCAATTCATTTACCTTCTCTCTATCAACCATTAATCATAGAAAATAGAAAATGTCTTTGTTCAATGTTTTTTTACCTTTGCCTACCCAATATATAAGATTATTATTCCTCTCCCCTAAATCAAACTTCAAACCAAAAAAAAAAACTCCGGTACCAAAAAAAACCCCTCAAAAACTCCATTCTCCCTTTTATAATTTCGTTGTTGATTAATTTTTTTGGATTGAGGTGATTTACCTTCCCTAGAGAGAATATTTTGAAGATGTTGAAAAATACCTTTCAGTTTGGGTTTCAATACATCTTATACAACCTCGGGTACGTCTTTCTAATTCCAATTTCTTCTTCTTTATTTTCTTAAAAATATAATTCATTTTGGTTTTTTGGTATTATTATATATTTTCAATACTATGTTTCTTTTGCAATTTTCCTTTTGTAAGAGCAAACCTCTGCAAATTTGGGATAAAGAAGGTGAGTGAAATTATACCATTTTATTTTGCCGTAAATTAAATGGGTTTTAACTTTAAGTTTGAGTGTGTTGTTGGATCATTGTCGGAGAGAGTGCGGAATAAAAGCAATGGCTCAATTTTTGATTGTTGGTTCTTTCATAAGAACAAATGACTTAAGTTTCTGCTCATAATTTTCTTTTAAACATCTCATAAATGAAACATCCGCACGCGAAGCGCGGGGTAACAATCTAGTTTATATTAAAGTTAACCAAATTTGTGAGATAATCAAGAATTCTCCAAACAGGATTTGGAACCAATTTCACGTTGCAACTCATATCATTATTAGATAAAGATTTGGGTGTGTTTGGCCGAATCGTTGATCTAAACTTACAAGTAATCTAAGTTTGATCGTTAAAATTCAAATATGCATTAGTGGAGTGTTTGATGCAGATTTAATTCCGTCCCTTGTATGAACTGATCAAATTTTAAAGGGTTTATTAGACAATTTGGCCCCTGAACTTGTACAAAATGGACAAAATAGACCTTGAGAATAAGCCACGTGTAAACTTGATGGTGATGATGTCATGTTCTTTGACTCTTGTAACTTTGGTCCCTTTCAATTTCCATCAGTCCACTTTTATGTTAACAACTTTGTTCCATTCTTCTTGTTGCAGTGCAGCAAAGAAGTTACTCCATTGAAGTCGTTTGAAGCAAGTTCTGAACCCTTTCAACAGTAAATTTTAAAGGTTAAAGTTTATTAAACCCATTTCTCATTTCATTCTCCAATTTCCTTTCCCATGTAAATTTGACATTTTTCTGGCGATTTATGGCATGATTTGCTATATTTTGTTTAAGCTTCAAATACGGCTAAAAATTTGCTCTGTAACAGAAAAGGCAAAATGGGGTTCCTTTTGATTAAAAGTTTAACCCTTTTTCCTGTTGAAAAATCATGTTTTGCATTCCTTACCTAAGGAAAAAGGGGGAACCTTTTTTAGGATACAAAAGGGGAAAAGGGTTTTTGTTTGAATTTAATGGAGCTTTCTTGTTATTTTTGTGAAACTTGAATTTAAACACTTCAACTCTTATTATTGTTAGGATCAAAATCAGGCACATGATCTTGAAGAGTTGAGGGCAGGGGATCGACAAGAGCTTGAATCCTACTCTCATTGTGAAGGAACACTAAAAATTACTAGTAGTAATTTATGTGAGTTTATTTCATAACACAAAATTTTCTTTTGGGTATTGAACGATGTCTATTGATTGGCTACCGTTTTCTAATTGCTTGGTCCTACTGATAGTTTTTTATGGAGGACTTTTGATGAATCAACGATTGCAATTTATTTAATGCAGCTAGGAAAACAGCTAGGATTAAGAAAGCAGTAAATGCAGATTCCTTCCCTCTTCCATCTCTTAACAGTCAAATGCATTGAACACTTGGTTACTTAATTACTTGCCTTGAACTTTGATTACACAAGAAACAAGGAACCGTTTGCAAATTCTGAAGTTGAAAAGGCCACTACTTGTGCTTATTTATATGTATACCCAACCCATTACCCAACATGTCAAATCAAACTGCATGAGAATCTAGAGTGGAGTTCTGTTTTGTGATAATTTCTGCATTTTTGTTTCCAAATCAAGATTGCAATGGACAAGCAGCAATTTGTTACTGAAGCATTTCAGAGGACCAATGAAAAATTGTTGTCAGAGCTTGAGGAAGAGATGATACTAGAATATGGTAGAAATCTTCAATTTTTGATTGTATATACAAACCTCACCTCCTGAATTATCATGTTTTATATTGATTCTGTTGTGTTTTTTGGCATTGCAATTATTACAGAAAGGAAGATGAAACCGATTGCTAGAGTGAAGGAAGATTATGAAAATCTGCGGCGGAAGTTGGAGTCACTTAAGCAAAGGATTGATCCAAGAGATCAACAAACTAGTTATGCAATGAAAGTGGCTGATTTGAAAATTGCTGATGCTGGCGAAAATACAATGAAACTAGCCCAAGATCAGAAGGTTTGTTCATTTTAGTACAAAACAAATAACAATACCACTTTTTATTATGTTTTGGTTATAATGATTTAATTGCTGGATTATAAAAAGATGCAGAGGCAAAAGGAGGAGCTTAACAATTGGATAATCCTACCGGAGAAACAATCTGATCAAGAACAGACACTACGAGTTGAAATAGATCAACTGAGAGGGTCATTTGAAGAATTCAAGAGCATGGGAGACAAAGATAATAAAGCTCTGACAGAAATGGAGGAAGAAGTGGAAGATTTAGTAGAAGCAAATCATGCTCTTATTGTAATGGAACGTAATAGTCAAGATGAGCTGCGGGCAGCACGCAAACTTTTGACTAGGGTGAGTTTTTTTTGTCTTGGAATGTCCTTCTTTCGCCTTGTTTGAGAGTGCTTGTCTGACCATTTTTTTAACTGATTTCAATTTTATTGTTTGTGGATGTAGATTATGCATGATGTTTCTGATCAAACAACAATTGGTGTCAAAAGAATGGGAGAAGTTAACCATGAGCCTTTCAAAATTGCATGCTTGACGAAGTTTAATGGAAGTGTTGATAGTGAGAAATCCTTGGAATTATGCTCATTATGGCAACATCATATCTGCAATCCAGATTGGCACCCTTTCAAAATAGTCATGGGAAAATCTCAAGTAATATTTCTCTGCTCATGTAGGCGACTTTTGTTTACATATAATTGTGTGAAAATTGTAGTACAAATATTTTCCTTTCAAGATAGACAGTGAAAAGAACTTGGTAATTTTAATATATTATCTTTTACACAATTGATTCATACACTATATGTTAGCCATTGCATGATTGAATAAAGGGTACAATTGGTTTGTTGTATATTTACAGTTTTTGCAGGAGATAATTGATGAAGATGATGAATTGTTGAAGGGTTTGAAAAGTGAATGGGGTGAAATGGTGTACAAGGCTGTAACTGATGCATTGCTAGACATGAACCAGTATAATCCTGGTGGAAGATCTGTTGTTGCTGAACTTTGGAACTTCAAAGAGGGTCGAAAAGCCACTTTACAAGAAGCTATTGGCCGCCTTGGGAAGGAAGTAGAGAAAATGCAGTCCTCAAAACTCTGAAGTATTCTGAAGTCCGAACATATGGTGGAGCATATATTAATAGTTTCAATATTGTTTGCTACATATATCTATGTATTTTCCATGACTTTTGGTTGATGTGGAGTGATATGCTTTTGCATTGAACTTTTGCAGGTTTATATATATATTGTTGGTTCTTCATTACTAGTTGAAATGTTATATCAATACAGTTACTATATATCAAGATAAGCTCTTTGGGTCCATAAGTTCTTCATCTGCAAAAATACTAAAATACTTATGTTTTCCATCCTAGTCTTTTTAGGCTAGTTTTATTTAACAATATTAATTGGACTATACTTTAGATAACCTAATCAATTTATTTGATTATCCCGCAAGCAATCAGATTTTAATCCATTTATATTTGTTTAAGATGCAAAGAAAGGTAAAAAAACTTGCTTTCTATCAATCTAATCAATAATCATAAACAAATTTTGTTCATCATTTTTGTTTAGTAATAAACAAATTTTGTTTACAAAAAAATATTTAGAAGAGGATTATCTTCTTTTGTTTCCTATTGTAATCACATTAAGTCTCAATTAAATAGAAGTTGAATAGTATGATTATCTCGGACATTTTGCTCCTGAACTTCAATTTTTGTACGTTTTGCTCCCTCAACCCAACGGCTCCGTCAAGTCGGCCACGTCAAACTAACCCGACCCACGTGGCATTGTCATGTCAGACCAACCCGACCTACGTCAGCCTTTTTAGGCATGATGGATATTGAATGTATAAATTAAAAGGGTGATTATTGGGTTACTTAATTATTTAGTACTTAATAAAATTTTCTGGATTAATGCAGGAAGTAATTGATGAAGATGATGAGACATTGAAAGATTTCAGAAAGGAATGGGGTGATGAAGTTTACAAGGCAGTAACTGATGCATTACTAGAACTACTTAAATATAATCCAAAACGGAGCTTTGGTTTTTATCAACTTTGGAACTACCAAGAGGGACGAAAAGCCACATTAGAAGAAGGTATTAGGCACCTCATTCAAGAATCAAGAAAGGCTAATCGTAGAAGAGTTTGGGAATAATATTATGGCATAAATACCACTTTGCACCCTTAAGTTTGTACGGACTGCCACTTTGCCCCCAACTTTTTTATTTTGACCAAAACGCACCCTAAAGTTTTATTTTTGTGCCACTTTGCACCCTCTGTCCGGTAGGACAAAACAAATCGATCGCGGCGTCCGACGTGGCATGCCACGTGGACAAAAATATGACATGTGGCATCTATCCTTTTGTGCACGTGGCATATTTTTTGAAACATGTGGCATGCCACGTGTCACTTTTTGGTACACGTGGCGTGACATGTGTCACTTTTTGGTACATGTGGCATGTCACATGTCACTTTTGGTACACGAGGCGTGCCACGTCGGACACCGTGATAGAATCGTTTGTCCTACCATGACGGAGGGTGCAAAGTGGCACAAAAATAAAACTTTAGGGTGCATTTTGGTCAAAATAAAAAAGTTGGGGGCAAAATGGCAGTCCGTACAAACTTAAGGATGCAAAGTGTCATTTATGCCATAATATTATTCTAGCTAGGATGATGTTCCAGCTACTGCGTTATTTCATTGCTTGCTTTAATTTTGCTTAATCTTTTTTGCTGTGGCAGAACATTCTTTCTTTAGATTCTCTGTTTCTTGTCCTTTTTTATAGTTGTTACCAATGATTATGATCTCAACTTTCCTACTAGGAACCAAACCTATTCAAACTGTTTAAATAACTGATTTGGTATCATGAACATATATATATAAGCTCTTTGAAGAAATGACTGTTTTTTGGTTAATCTTATTTTTGACAATATTAATTGGACTATACTTTAATAACCTAATCAATTTCACAAGATAAAGATAGAATAAATTTTGAATTTAACGTTTTCCTTATTTTTATAACATTTCTTCTGTTTCATGTCTCTGTTTTTATAGTTGTGTTTTGTTACCTATGAACTCAAACTTCCTTAATTACTACATGAAAGCAGAGTAATTCATTGGGCGTTAAGAATTGATGTATTACATTATTTTCGGATTGAATGTGAAGATATTATGCTTCATTATATAGGCACCCCTTCAAACTTCTTATTAATCTTATCTCTTTTCCCTGTTGTTCTTAACATAGTTGTTAGATTTCATCCATTTATATTTGTTTAAGCTGCAAAGAAAGGTAAAAAACTTTGCTTTCTATCAATCTAATCAATCATCGTAAACAAATTAAGTAATTTCAGCTTCCATTGTCTATTTATTATAATTTTTTATATTGATCCATAGATTTGGCCATAGCAAAACTCTTAGGGAGCGTTTGGCTAGAATCACCCCCAGATCATTGGTGATGCAAGGGTTTAGACGGTGATCAAGGGGTACGAAAAGGTAATCGGGGTGATCAAATGCCCCTTAGATTTTTTTTTTTACCGTAAAACTCTTGAATTAAGAAAAAAAAAAAGGTGGAGCAAGAAGACCACCTATTTTCTTGGGCGGGTAGCCCGGTCCTTGAGTACGTCTATCTAAAACCTAGTGCCGCTACAATTTGGCTGTGGAGTCCATAACTATAACCTGAGAGCTGCTAGGGCAGGCGCCGATTATGATTAGATCAGGTAAGTAATTCCAGCCTTCCATTGTCCCATTGTCCCATTGTATTCTTATTGATCAGTAGATTTCATACAGGGCAAAAACAAAAAAGTAGAGCAAGAAAGCCAAGCTCCAATTTAATTGTTAAGTCCGAGGCAAAGACATGGATATGAAAAGAAAAAGGTTGAGAGACAAAAGTGTCCCTCTTGACATGGTTAATTGGTGCAATCTCCCTCTTGACATCATTGAACGTATAATTGGGCTTTTGGGTTGGCTCGATCGAATCCATATGAGAGTTGTTTGTAAGGCTTGGTCAATTCCAACCATTGATAAGTTGAAGTTCCCATTGGCAATGGGATTTTACTGCTCCCGAACTTACGGACTGATTTACCCTCCTCTTCTCGAAGAGAAGGTCGCCGATCTACCGAAAGAGTTTCCGAATTTAGATGTAAAGTTTTATGCTTCATCATATGGGTGGCTTCTTTTGAAGGCCAAGGTTGGGAATTTCTTTTTGTACTCTCCGTTTACCAATGAAGTAATTAAGCTCTTCGGAAAAGAATATCAACTACATGTGGCCACATTCAGCTTGAATGCTACTTCCCCAAAGTGTGTCATCTTTGGTTTGCATGTCAAGGGGAAAAAATCAATATCTACATATGTTCTCCTGGTGACAATGCTTGGAAGGAATATATGTTCGGTTTTGATTTGAATAAACCCGTAGAACACGCAATCTATGCAGGTGGAAGTTTCTATTGTGTTTTCTCAGGAGGTGAATTGGGTGCTTTCAATCTTCAACTTAAAGAATGGACTATGCTAACTCTAGTAGAGGGGATACCAGATTTTAATTTCTATGAAGCTAGACTCATTGCATCTGATGGAGACATTCGAGTGATGGGTAGTAAATATTCAGAGGATTTGAAACTCCTCAAGTTTGATTTCTCCGAGAAGCGTTGGGTCGAGGAGGATAGTTTGAATAACCGTGTTTTATTTATTGGCGGCACATGTTTCTCTTATCCAGCAGTGGGGGAAACAAGTGAATTTTCATGTTGTTGGTACCGTGAAGTAAGATGTTATGGCACCAAATCTGATAGTGTGTAGTACCGAAATTGGGCTGAGACGGTAAACTGTTCATGGACTTGGATTGAATTTCCTTCCAATGGTATTTGGACGGCTAATGATTTAATGGCTGCTCGTTAATTTTCCTATTGGAGAGTTTAATTAGCTTTAAGTTGAACTACTTTAACTTATTTTTGGTTGTTTAGTTGGTTGAGTGTGTGATTTATCAAGTTGCAGTTGGAATAATGTAATATTGTGGTAAGTCCATCATTTATTTATGTTCTACGTACGAGCTGGCGGTCTTCATTGTTAGTGAAAATAATGTATTATGCATCTGATACTTATGAAAATATAAACTGGTTTATGAAGATATATCTAACTAAACCTTAATGTTTAAGTTTTCCCAAAATGAATGAATTTAGCAAATGGTAGATTTGCATTGTTGGTATTTGGAAAAGATTACACCTTTTCATATCAACTTTTTTTGCATCTAACATTACAATGATCCTACATTGTTTAGTTACAGGGGTTGCCGATGAGAAATAATCAGTAACCTCCTGTTTATTATGTTCTTAATTTGCTTCACCTTAATGAAGCTGAAACTTAATTATGTATATTTAAGACTTAATTTTTAATCTGATGCAGTACCTTTTTCTGACCAAACAAAAGAAAAAATTGGAGTAAAATAAATGGGAGGCTGAGAACCTTTCAAGAATGCATGCTGGAACAAGTTTAATGGTAGTTGTTCCTAGTTGGTGAAATCCAATGTTCCATATTTCCTAGTTAGTGGTTCCTAGTTGGTGAAATCCACTCAATTATGTTAATATGCCGGGATATAAAGGGTGTTACTGTAAAACATGATACTACAAAAATTATCATTTTCCATGTTTTAAATTAACATTGTAACAACAAGTGTTGGTTAAGTTGGTATAAGGCTTTGGATCTCTGCTTGTAAGGTTTGGGATTCGAGTCGTGTCAATGGTCTTCATAATTGGTGAGTAATCTATAAATACTACTATAAGCTCTCTCTAGGGTTTGTGGCATGCCCTAACTCAAAGGTCCGTCTAGACTCGAAGGTCCGTCCAGACCCGAAGATCTATCCGAAAATGGGAGGACTTGAACAAAAATTTAAGACCCCAAGGTCAGGCCTTGGACAAGAAAAGAGGTCCATTTTGTAAACAGATCAGACCTTGGTTTTCTGTCAAAAACCCTGAGCCCGACCTGTTTACAATGTAATATATTTTATATTATAGTATCTTTATTATTTCTATATATATATATATATATATTATATGTATTGATACACCATCAATGTAGTTATTGGATTCTACAAGTAGATTCAAAGGTCGACAAGTATCTCATTTCAAAATTAATTAGATTTTTAATATTTTAATATAGTCACTAAGGGGACACATGTCACCCTTTTAGACCCATACGTACAGTCTGCTAAACTTCACTAACGGTGTATTGAATAATTTTCCTCAGAAGAAATATAACTAGATATCATGTTGATTTCTTTTATAAGTTTAATATGTAATTACATTTTTTATTATTATTTAAGAAAAAAAATAATAAAACGGTCGAACCTATGCAAGCCTTGGACATAAAAATATAAACATGCACAGATTTTGGTTAAATGACCAAGCCCAAATGTCGAGATGGCCGAACCTGGACATGTAAGATGTCTGTTACTATGTAATAAAAGCCCAATCCGAATCTGGCCCCGGCTCGGCCCATGAGCAGTTTCCACGAGTCCACTTTTATATTGCCAAGTGCCAACTTTGTTCTATTCTTCTCGTTGCAGTGCAGCAAAGAAGTCACTCCATTGAAGTCGTTTGAGCTCCATATACCTGTAAAAACCACAGCTTTGAAGCAAGTTCTGAGCCCTTTCAACAGAAAATTTTTAAGGTTAAAGTTTATTAAACCCATTTCTCATTCCATTCTCCAATTTTCTTTTCAGGTAAATTTGACAATTTTTTCTGGTGCTTTATGAATTATGACATAATTTGCTACATCTGTTTAAGCTTCAAATATGGGTAAAAATTTGTTTTGTCACAGAAAAGGCAAAATGGGGTTCCTTTTGATTAAAAGTTTAGCCCTTTTTCCTGTTGAAAATCATGTTTTGCATTCCTAACCTAAGGAAAAGGGGGAAATTTTTTTTAGAATACAAAGGGGAAAAGGGGGTTTTATGCATGCTAAAGGCTCTGTTTTGCACATTTCTGGGCGTTTCCATCTCTAATAACTCTTTTGTTATTGTTGTAAAACCTGAATTTAAACACATGACCTTATGTGAAAGCTGCCCTTTTTGGCCTAATGCTCCTTTCTACGGCGTTTGTTCTGTTGTAATTGTTCTTAGTATATTTGCTATGCAGAAATGGAGATGGTTGGGCCAAAGGATAAAAGAAAGAATGATGCTTTTGGGAGTGAGCTTTCTGGGTCCTCCAAGAAAGCAAACGGAGCATCTAAGCGTACTGTAGCTACTTCCAATAGGTATGTATTACATATGTATGATGAAGTTTTGGAAAAATTAGAGGAAGGAAACTTTATAACTGTGCATTTTTTGTGGCAACCATATATAATGTTTATTCTGGCATTATTATTGTTTTCTTAGCTTCTTTCTTTGCCCCCTTGAAAAAAATAAATGGACAGGCAATCTACGGTGCTAGAGTTACAACAAGCTGCTGAAAATCTTGTAAGCAGTGCAAATGAGAGAGAAGAACCATCTGCAGGTCTCTTGGAACTGAGGCAAGAGAATGGTAACCATACATGGAACTTTATATATTCTTATTAGTGCTAGTTATGGGTTATTCTTCCTGGCTAATACAAGGAAATCATGTTTTGAATATGAATGTAAAGACTAAACTTGGAGAATAATGGTCTTTTACTTCTTCCTTGTCATTGTTGTAATTAAATCTGATTTGCCTCTTGGTAGTGGAGGAATTGCAAGTTGGGGATCAAGTTCAGATTGAGTCAGAGCAGGGTCAAGCAAAAGAGCTCGAGGTTGAGCAATCGGGAAGAGAAGCTCCTTTAAGGACTTCTATGGAATCAGATAAGGATTTGGAACGAACAGCTAGTGATCAGGGCTTCAAGGGATACATTCCCCGAATCACCAATCAGGTCCTAATTACTGTGTCTCTCTTTATCCTTTATGGTTAAGAGTTGGGTTCTTTTTTTCCCCTCATAGGTGGTTGTTCTTTCCAGGTTCATGAGCTTGGAGCTTCTCTTCCGACAATTTTAGGTCGGTATATACACATGTAACACAACATGTCAATTTATAATGCATACAAATTTTGAGTTCTGTTTGTGATCAATTTCTGCTGAGGTACTTGCCTTTTTCTTTTGTTCTTTGTTGTGTTGTGTTGTGTGTGTGTGTTACAAGACAACATTTCAATGGAGAAGCAGCAAGATGCTCTCGAAGAGGTTCGAAGAACTCGCAACATCCTACATGATCTTAGTGAAGATACTAATTCCAACCTAATTCTGTTGGGAAGGGTGTTCGAGCTTCAAGAAAAGTTGATATTAGCAAAAGGTAGGTAGTACCTTTTGTCCAAATCTTCAAATTTTGACTGTATATTCAAACTTGGCCACTTTCTATCTCCGTCTAGATTGGATTTTGAATTGTCACGTTGATAATGATTTTTTGGCACACAATTAGATAGATACTCTTAATATTTTGTTCTTATGACTTGCAATTATTAGAAAGCATGAAGAAGCAGCTTGCTGGGTTCTGCCAAGAATATGAAAATCTGCAACGTAAGCTGGAGTCACTGAAGGAAAGGATTGATCAAAGGGTTCAGCAGATTGAAAAGCAAGAAGCTCAGCATGAACTTGAGCAAAGAAATCTACTCCTTCAAATAGAAGAGGTAAAATCCTTTTTCCTAATATTAGTGTTATATCATGTTCTGATGTTCCTTATCTTTTCAGCAGGTGCTAAATTGGATACTGAAAAAGCAATTCATCTATAACTAAAACAATTCTTTTTCCAGAATGCCATAGGAAATAGTGCAATGAAGTTGGCTGCTTTGAAGCCAAAAAGCGCTGAAGAAAATGTAATGAAACTGGCCGAAGATCAGAGGGTTTGTTTCTTATTCTTGCTTTACTCTTTAATTTTTATTACAACAAACAATACTTCCTTGTCAGTTTTAGAATGCTGAGAAATTTGATGTAATTGCTTGCATACAAAAAATGCAGAGGCAGAAGGAGGAGCTTCACGATAGGATAACTCAACTGGAGAAACAATTAGATCATAAACAGGCACTGGGAGTTGAAATTGAGCAACTAAGAGGGTCGTTTAAAGAATTTAAGTATATGGGAGAAGAAGGAGACGCTTTGAGGAAGTTGGAGGAAACTCTTCAAGAGTTGAAGGCAAAGGAGAAAGAACTGGAAAATTTAGCAGCATCAAATCAAACTCTTATTGTAAAGGAACGTGAGAGCAGTAATGAATTGCAGGCTCGCAATGCATTATTGATTAAGGTGAGTTTATTTCTTATCTCTTTTTATAAATGTTGTGAAACTTGGGTCAGGACTAATCAGATTGTTTCTTGACTTCTTCCAGCAGCTATAGTACCTCATTACATGCTTTTTTTGCTTTTTTATGTCATTTGAATTCATTAGCCTTGTAGGGATATTCACCATCATATTTATTGATTGAAATTGGTTTCTAGTATTTCTTTCCTTATGGATGTAGCATCTGCTGAAGATTTGTGAATTTGATTGATCAACCATTGGATTTAATACACTCCGAGATGATGAGTTATTGAAGAAAAATGAATGGGGTGATACAGATACACTTTACTAGGCTAAATAACTGAAGCATTACTAGAATTGAACCTACATAATCCAACTAGGGAATATAGAGTTGTTGAACTTGAACTTTGGAACTTTGAAGAGGATCGAAAAGCCACGTTAGAGGAGGCTATTAGGCACTTGAGACTCCCGAACCTAAAAGAATATCGGAAGAAAAGCGACACCAATTGGGTAGCTCTTTTAGACCCTTTGGAATAAGTAGGGTAAGTAGGAGGTATTCTGGATTTTATTCAATATAACCAATTGATACGTCCTCTTTTATCAATGTAAACCCTTGAAGAACTGAAGTTCTAGTGAAAAGTGTTTATATTTTGATATTGGTAGTATGGGTTAACCAAATGATACGTTCTAATGAAAAACAATGAGCAAACAAATTTAGTTGTTAAAATCTTAGAGGTAAGAATCTTTTTGGCATTATTGTTTGTTTCAGTAAAATCTTCTTTTAGTTTCATTGTGTGCTGAACTTATTAACCAATTCTGCAGTTGGAAGCAGCAAACAAAGCTCTGACTGATGAGAACAAAGAAATGAGAGAAAAGTATGCACAAAAAGAAGATCAATGTAAAAGTTTGGAAATTTCATTAAATTCACTTGTAGATAAGGAAAAGATGAGTACCCTTGAGCTACAAAATGCCCGGAAAAAGCTGATAAGAGTAAGAATTCCACCCTTTCCCTTACTTTCAATCTTCTTCCTTGCCCAAATATTATTGAATAATTTGTAATTATTGACTGATTTTTACTGTTATCTTGAATTGCAGTGCATTAAGAAACATTTTCCTAATGGAACAAATGTTGGAACCATAGGGTTAAAACAACTAGGAGAGATTGATCCCCAGCCTTTCAAAGATGTGTGCCGGAACCAGAAGAGATCGGACGTTGACCCTATTCAACTATGTTCATACTGGCAACTACAGATTAGTAATCCACAATGGCATCCTTTTAAGATAGATGATCAGACATCCAAAGTAATGAGGTTCTTGTCTATATGAGATTCATCATTAATAATATTAAGAAAAATGACATGGAATAGGCTCTCATATTTGTTGTTTTGAGTACTGCAGGAGATTGTTGATGAGGATGATGAAAAGTTGAAGGAGTTGAAAAATGAATGGGGTGATGGGGTTGTCAAGGCTGTAGCTAATGCATTGCTGGAACTGAATGAGTATAGTAGTTCAAGATCAGTAATTTCTGAACTCTGGAACTTTGGACAAGGGCGAAAAGCCCACATTGATGAAGTCATAAAGCAAGTCACCAGAGTTCAAAAGACGCAAAACAATGGAGTTCAGGAGAGACAAAGCAAGAAACGGAACAATCAAGATCGAGGGACACAAAACAATGAGATGCAGGAGAGACAAAGCAAGAAGGCACAGAACAAACGAGTTCAAGAGACACAAAACGATGGAGTTAAGGAGACAAAAAGCAAGGCACACAACGATCAAGCTCAAAAGACACACAGCAAGAAAAAGAAATATCAAGTTCGAGGGACACAAAACAATCAGGTTCAAGAGACACAGAACAATCAAGTTGGTGAAACACAGAACAGCGGAGTTCAAAAGACAAAAAAAGGCGCAGACGTAGATTTGCATGTGTATGATTCTGGTAGGTACTTCTCAAAGCAAAGAGGCAGTTATTTCTCTCGATTGACTATGTTAATTTTCATCCTAAAATATTAGTATCTGCTTCATGCTTTTGCAAAATCTGAGCTATCATAGGTGGCCTTAAGATTTGCCTTAGAGAGGGGTTTATCCAAACATCTTCATTAATGAAACTGATTCTAAGTTGGTTATTGATCACCAAAAATTGTTGACTGCTACCATGTTCTCATTGTGTTTTTAAATGTTTGCAGATGGAGATGGTGACGATGATGTTAAGAAAGACGTACTAGTATTGGAGCAGTGAGCACACGATGAGAGAAGGGAACAGCAGTGCCTGTGTAGATCAGATCGCTAAATGTAGTTGCTCTTAGGAGGATAATTTTGTTATTTGTAATATAATGAACGTCCCTCTTAATCTTATATCTGCTGAACCTCTTGCAGATAGGATGGCCTATTAGATTTTGTAATATTAACTAATCATGGTCAATGGTCATGGACCTTCCAAAATGTGCTGCCCTCTCTTTTATCTTTTATCTTTTATGTATCTTTTATCTTCTGCTAGCTCATCTCCACCTTGACCCAAGTCACCAAAACCTCAAAGAGTTTTTCAGAATCAGGTCCTAATTTGATTAAACTGGTTTGAGGTTTAGTTTTGATTCAACAAACTGCAAAGTCCTACAAATATATTTGAGTTCCTATTGATGTTGATACCTGATTATAACTTACATTATCACAAAGGATGAAAAATCAGTTTGCTTCCTTATTTGAAGATTATGATAAGCTTTCTTGCAAGTTGGAGTCTTTAAAGGACAGGATGAGCATCCTTGAGTTGCAAAATGCCCAAAAAAGCATGGGAGACGAAGATAATAAAGCTATGACAAAAATGGAGTAATTGTACAAATCAATTAATTAAGAAAGTTAATAATCAGTACAGATTTACCCTAAAACACTAGGCTCATTTGATTTGCCCTTGGTATATTTATAGCAAAAAGTAATAAAACCCATCTATAGTAATCTCATAAACAGAAGTAATTGAAGCTTGCAGAGGAAATGTATTGAGGGTCTACCACATGATAATTTAAGGCAAAATTTAGTATCAAGAATTCAAGATAAATACAGATACCTAACTGCCTCGTAATTCGTAAACTTCATCACCCCATTCCTTTCTCAAATTTTTCAATGTCTTCATCAATCATTTCCTAGCCTGGGTGGTTTAGTGGCAAGAAGTCGAGTGCAAGGTTTTCTGCAAATGTGGTCATGGGTTTGAGTCTGAGTAAATGCAATGTTTTTCTCTCCCACCTTGTGTTAGGATCCACTCTTGACACGCCCCACTACTCTACTGGGCACACAGACACCCCACTGCTGTCCACAGGTGTCAGGTGTGCCCCTCATCCCCTCGTCATGGAGTTCCCGAGGGAAAGAGACCCTTTTTTTACTGCCAAAAAAAAGTATACTAAATAAACAACCCAATAATTATTCCCTTTTATACATTCAATATCATGCCTAAAAAGGGAAATCTTACTTGATTGCAGATATAATTTTGCCATAATTCCAAGGATTTCTCAATAGCCTCACTTCCATTAAACTTCTTCAAGCATATGCAATTCTGAAAGGTTCATGGTTAACTTCTCCCATTCTTTTGACACCAATTGTCGTTCGATCATTTACATCATGCATAAGCTATATCCATAAGCAATAAGATTGAAACCCAGTTGAAATAAGTATTAAAATATGAGGAGGCAAGGGGAATGGGGAACAATATATGAAATAAAAGACCACATTTAATTTTTGTCATTGTAAACTACAATTGTCTAAAAACTCGACTATTCTTTTATAGTTATACCATATAATATATATCAAGTAATGATTCAGCTCAACAAATCTCATCAATAGCAATTGATTTAAACATTTCTCAATATGGTTAGAACTAAAAGACTCTTAAAACATAATTTTATTAAGAAAATTCAAAAACAAATTAGCATAGAGGGAAATTAAAACTAAGTACACATTAAATCATAATTAACCTTAAAATATATTTTCCTCTGTTGTTCCAAATCCAATACACTGTGTGTAGTTCACAGATGAATATCTTGGACCACAAACTCTTCTCTGTCCAGCTCCAAACTAATTAGGCTGTCCAGAAACGGGATGAGATATTGAGTTGCACTTAATGACCACCACCAAATTTTTATTACTAATGGTAATACCACCAGAGCTACGTACATATTAAATAGATGACCAGAAATGGCTAGAAAAACGAGTAAACAAGTTGTAGAGAAATAAATATTGAATACCATAATCAATTCTAAAAGTGCACAATCTTTGTTTTCGTAAATTGACAACAAAAACATGAACATGATGATGCTGGTGATGAACAACACGAAAAAGAGACTTTTTGCAGAGTAAGCTACGGCATAGATGATAGTGGGGAGGAGCCTAATGAACAATTTATAATCCATTTAGAAAGAATGAATTCTGGATTCAAAAAAGGAGAGTGGTTTTTTAAATTGAACAAGAGAAATTGCAATTGGATGTAGAATACAAGTTATTTATATATATATAAACTAGTTGTTCTATATGAACCAGTCAAATTTATGATCACTTTTTTTCGGTTAAGATATACTATATAAACGGATTCTTTATTTACTACGTACTTTGTCAGGTGTTTCACACGTGGGGTTCAGGTGTTTCACACGTGGGGTTGAAATTTTTTCTCTTTACATAATTGATTCATTATAGGGAAGAAAATTGTAGGCGAAAAACTTGTTTTGTTTCCCTTGAATTTTGAATATGGAAGGCAAAATATGAATCCTTTTTAATTAGAAGTTTATCACTTTCCTAATCACTTGAAAATTGAAATTGATAAACAAACTTAAACAAACTTTTTTTTCTATCATTTTTGTTTATTAATAATACACAAATTCCTTCAAAGAGTAATAATGCACACATTTTGTAATAATCACATTAAGTCTCAACAACAATTAGTAATAAACAAATTTTGTTTACCAAAAAAAATGAGAAGAATATGTGTTCCTTTGTTTTGTTTCCTTTTTGTAATCACTAATCACCTTTAAGTCTCAATTACTCCCTCCATCCCCAATTACATGTCCATCCTTAGTCAACAAAGCTAAATTTTGACCATTGTTTATAAAATATATATAAAGCGATTTTTTTTAAAAAAATAACACTTATAAATTTTGAATTACAAACTTTTTAGCACATATTTTTTTAAAATTAAATTTTACATATTTTTTTTTTTTATAAACAATGGTCATAGTTTAATGTTAGTTGACCAAGAGTGGACATGCAATTAGGGACTGAGGGAGTAAATAGAAGTTGAATAGTATCATATCTCAAGACTCAAATTATTAATTACATTAGATTTCAATTAATCAATGAATCGGAGTTGAATCAGACCCAAAATAGAGTAAAATATGATATTTTACTTGAGAGATTTTTTTTTGGGTACATCTCTTACAGAAGAGATTATAATAAAGGGTGTTACTGTAAAACATGGTACGCAAAGATCATTTTCCATGTTTCAAATTAACATTGTAACTTTGAACAAAAAAAATTCGTAAAATTAGTAACATCGTAACAAAACAGGCTTTTTTTTTGGCTAATTGCCCAGATGAGGACAAAACCTTTGTCCAATTACTCGGATCAGGGCCAAACGTTTAAAAAGCTACAAATCAGGACTAAATATTTCTAAAATGCTCCAAATAAGGACACATTAAGACTGACGTTAGAGCGTGCACGACACGCGCGAGAGAAAGCGAGTGAGCTATTGTGTGCTCAACACGTGTCAAAGCAAATTTGATATTTGCTGGAAAAAAAAATTGTTACATCAATTTAATTTTAAAAAGTAATTAATTTCTGTCCAATGAAAATAAATAATTTAGAGTAAAAAAAAGATAAGGGTAATTAATCAGTTTAGGTAACTAATCAGTACGTGATCTAATGTTAATCGAAAATTAGGCATTTTTCTTCTTCGAAATGTAAATTTTGGGTTTAGGTAAACAAAAAAAATTATTCGAATCCAAAATTTTCTATTCTGTTTTGTTAAAATCGGTTTGGGGTTGTTGTTTCTTGGTTATTTGGTCCTAAATCAACCTTTATTCTGGGTTTATGGTTTCGAAATCAAGAAGGAATCTTTCATAAACTAGGGTTTTTGCATTTGAAATTTGGGGTTTATTAGTTAAATTGACTGAAGACAAGAAGATTCGGTGGTGGTGGAGGATATCGAGCACTGAAGAACTCTCTTGAAATCGAGGTTAGTGTTTAAATTTTTAATGGGTTTATGGGTTTTATTAAGTTTATTTTGTTTACGGTTTAGAAGAAAAATGGGGAAGCTCGCCTTGGGAGTTTCACCTAATGTCCTTATTATTCATATTCATCAACATTTTGATCACATTTTTCTGTTTTACAAATGGTCGGTTAAGGTTTGGCATTGCTCCTGCTAATCCGACCATGGAAGTAGTAGATTATGAATATTCCTGCATATATATATACATGAACAAACTAATGGGAATGTGTGATTTTTAGGTTGTTTTCCTGATTAGGAAGATATGGTTTGGGTCCTACCATGTTAGGGACAAGCAAAGCAAAGCAAAGTAATGGTGATGGTGCAGAAGTTAATGGTCCAGAAGTTAATGCTGCAGAATTTAATGGTGAAGAAGTTGAGGATGATGGCTTTCATCCACAAGATGGTGATGCTGAACAACAAGCACCGGAAGAGGTTATTCTTGAAGAAGTTATTGCAGATGATGATGGTAGGAGACTTGCACCTGACCATGAAGACAACTTTTATTATGATAGTGATGATAATGCATGGGCTTTTGTGAGGAATGAGGATAACATGAATGATGATGCCACTAGGATGAAGACTGGGCATGCAGTGTATAATCCAAATGCTAGGGAGCCATATATAGAATCTGGCATGGTATTTAAGAACTCAGTTGAGTTTAAACATGCAGTGAGTTTGATGGCTATTAAGGCTAATAAGGCAGTGTATTGGGCTAAGAATGATGCAAAGAGAGTAAGGCCAAAGTGCAAAAATGAGAAATGCACTTGGATGATCTATGCAGCATGGAACAAGGCACTGAATTCACTTCAAGTGAGGGATTTCCAGAAGGACCATCATTGTAACAAGATCTTCAAGAATAAGCTTATGACTCAGAAGATCATGGTTGAGATTTGGCAAGCGAAGATTACAAAGGAACCTTTTATGAGGAATAAAGCAATTGTGAAGACTATGACGGATGATTGGGGTGTTAATGTCAATTTAAGTATGGTCAGGAGGGCCAAGAAAGAAATTTTTGATCAAATAGTTTTGAACTATGAGAAAGAATTTGGTCAGTTGAATAACTATGCAAATGAATTAAAGAGAACAAATCCAGGATCAACAGTGATACTAAAATCCAAGAAAGGAACTGTGAACTCTCCTCCTGTCTTTGAAAGGATGTTTATATGTCTGGATGGTTTCAGAAAGGGATTCAAGAATTGTAGGAACTTTCTTGGTATGGATGGCTGCTTTTTGAAGAGCTTGACCAAGGGTGAGTTGTTGTGTGCAGTTGACCGTGATGCAAACAATCAGATGTACCCAGTGGCATGGGCATTAGTTGAGGTCGAGTGTACTGACTCTTGGAGATGGTTTATTGACCTGTTGGCTGAAGAGTTAGAGCTAGGTGATGGAAGGGGATGGACCATCATGACTGATCAAATGAAGGTACAACCTGTCAAATTTTATCATTTAAGTTTAAATTTTAGGTTTAATTGATATTATTGTCTCATTCTTACTATTAATTACAGGGTTGTGATAATGCAATTGATGAATTGCTGCCACATGTTGAGCACAGATATTGTGCCAGACATGTGTACATGAATTGGAGGAAAAAGGGGACATAAGGGAGAAGAGATGAAGCAGAGATTCTGGCAGATAGCCAAGGCCCCAAATAAAGTCATTTTCAATTGGCTTTTAGGTGAGTTAGAGGCAAGGAATGAAAAAGCTGCAGCAGATATCAAGAGAGTGGATCTAAAAAGGTGGTGTAGGGTTTTTTTCCAAAAGACACAATGGTTGACATGGTCGATAATAACATGTGTGAAGCCTTTAATGGCACACTGTTAGAAGCAAGGGAGCTGCCTATTATCTCCTTGTTTGAAAAGATCAGGAGGAACTTGATGGTGAGGATAAAGGAGAAAAAAGTTGAAGTGAAAAAGTGGAGAGGCAATCTGGGCCCTAGAGTTAGGACTGTTATTGAGAAAAACATTGAGGTGGCCAACAAGTGTGATGTGCATTTCAATGGTGCTGATAGTTATGAAATAGAAATAGGTGAGAAGATTTTTGTTGTCAGCCTTGAACATAAGACTTGCACATGCGGGAAGTACACCCTCTCTGGAATTCCTTGTGGCCATGCGATTTGTGCTATAAGAGACAGTGGAGGCGACATTGAAGACTACACAAGCAGTTGGTATCACATAGATGTGTACATGGCCACATATGAGAATGTCATTAACCCCATGACAGGGAGGGAGCATTGGGCTAAAGCACCTGGTGAGCATGAAACTCTACAGCCACCTGAGTATAGGGTTATGCCAGGCCGGCCCAAAAAGAATAGAAGAAAGGACGCTGATTTTATCTCTCAGCTTAACTTGTCCCTCGAAAATGGTTGTTTCTACAGAGTGATTCTAAGCCTGTTGTTTCCTTGTTCAAGGCACACTTTTGAAGACAACTTGTCGGGAAAATTAATATAATTTTGGTAAATTTTACAGAATTATTCCAAACTTTGTTGCCCCATCACTTTCATGGCAGCTGTCTTACAAGAACCCTTTTTTCTACATTTTTGTAAATATTAATTCCTTGCCAAGTATACATAAACGCATAAATTTAGTACAATTAAGGCTGCTAGTGCTAACATCCAATATAAATAAATATGCAAATCCATTTTGTTGTCGAATTGACCCATCCAATAACAATTCTGCTTCCAGAATTAGCATATCATCCTCGACAAAGTTTTTGAGTTCCTCAAGTTCAATGAACTCTGGCCATCCCCAACTATCTGCTGAAGTGTTAAACCAGTTGTTTGCTGCACAATCAAAAAAGAAAGATAAAAATAAAATTAACAGTTCCACATATAAGCATTAGTTGAGGTCGATAAAATTACTAATTTAATTATGGGTAATTTTGAGTTGGCACAATTTTTTTAGTTCGAATGATAAATTGTGATGAAGGTGCGGTCCATCTACTAATCTCTTGTATTAAAGGCCAAGTCTCTAAATAAATTTATTAACACTGTAAGAAGAAATAATCTACTTGTATGTTCGAGCAAGTTATCACAAAGCTTATCTTTTACCATCAATTTGTACTCAGCATATACTTTCTTATCATATTCCTGGCCTCCATTCACCAAAATCAAGAATGCATACAATCCTCCATTGGCTTCTGAATTAAAACCCTTTGGATAAATACCGATCTTCCTGGAATAATAATAAAAAAAAACAATAAGGGTAGAAAATTTCCTTGATAATTAGCAATTTGATTAGTGTAGAGATATTTCATGTAATTCAAATACCATATTTAGCATATAATTGCCTATAATCAAACACTATCTAATATATAACTTGGAATATATATGTGAATGACCTACCAAATATTCCCTTCTACAGTGAAATGTTCGGACTCATAATAGTCATTGAATATAGTTGAAAAATGTTGTACTTCACATCTGAAAATATTATCGCAAGGCTTGTTAATAAAAGAGAGGCACTCCATCCTGCCTGCATGTTTACTAACAAAAACTTCAGCCCCCAAAATGCAACAATCATCAACAAGATATCCATTAGAAACATCTTTGAAAGCTTCGAGGGAAAGCAACTTGGCCAAACCCCATTCACTCTTTGTCTCTCCAAAACGCCTTGTACTTTCACCTCACTCTGCATGTTCCATACGGTTGATTTGCTCAAAAAACTACATCATTTGAAATTATATCATTGATAATTATACGTACCAAGTTAATCAGAATAATAATTTACCTTCAATGATTAAGTAATTGTCGCAAAACTGATCATAGACAAAGAATTTGAAGGTGGCATTAATCTCCCAATCATAGGATAAAGTTGATGTCTCAGCAAGTTTTAGGTAAAGTGAGATGTGGCCTTCCCCTAACCTTTTGTTGTTCCCTTTTGGATAGAAACACAACTTCCTGCATATGATCAATTTATATCCAAGTTTTACT
>AWWV01014045.1:0-14447 GCA_001974805.1 Corchorus capsularis | reverse complement strand
TATATATATATATATATATATATATATATATATATATAATTAAAATCAAGTCAAATTGAATTGAATTCAATCTTCTACCAGAAATCAATGTTTTATCCAAAAAAGAGAACAAGAAGAAGAAGAAAAGAAACCCAGAAAAGATTGAAAGTTAACTTCCATTCTTTGTTACCTTGTTTGACTGAAATTGTCACCGCTTGGAATAAGGCTTCTTCGACCAGAATATCCACTTCTTTATTATTCCATAGCAACCAAATTTCCCCAGAAGATCCTAATCCTTCTACCAAGTGCCATTTGGGAAAGCCATAGATAGCTAGGGCCTTCCGGCTTTCCTTATGAAATGGGATGCTCACTTTTGACTGCTTTGCTTACCTGTATTCCGAGTTTTTCCATGCCAAAGTACAAAAAGATAAGGCGAAATCGGGTCACCCTTTAGAGGACCCCTCCCATGGAAGACAAAGATTTGAAAAGCAAAAACTCAAGAAAACCATTCTCACTGTTGCAAACCCATAGGATTGAGCAAGAACAGCAAGGGGAATGGCTGGGAAAAGAACCGAAAGTTTAAAGAACTGCCTAAGCATTCTACATCGAACCTTAGAACAAGAGTCAGGTCGGATTTCATTCTCATTCATTGAGAAAAACAAATCGAAAATTCTCAATTTTTCCCTATAGAAAAAACCCTAATCCCCAAGTTCTGCTTCGATTTCTGACTTTAGTTTCTTTTCTTTTAACTTTAACTTTTCTTTCTTTATTTTATTATTACGGTATTTCAATTTTTAATTTCCATTTTTTAAAAAATTATAATTCTAGAAAATAAAATCTTATTTTTATTTTCAACCAATCATAATTTGCCACGTATGCTCGCCGTTAACTTAACGCCGACGCGTGTTACTCAATCAGAATTTTCCGTTAACCCGTGTCCTTATTTGGAGCGTTTCGGAAAGGTTTAATCCTAATTTGTAGCTTTTTAAACGTTTGGCCCTGATCCGAGTAATTGGACAAAGGTTTTGTCCTGATATGGGCAATTAGCCTCTTTTTTTTTTTTGGTATAGTAACAAAACAGGTTTATTTAAACAGTAGACGAAATTAAAACACCAATAGCGAGACCGTCCAGCCATGCACTTGCCTTGAGATTCAGCCACGTGTAAACTTGCTGATGGTGATGATGTCTTGATCTTTGACTCTTGTAACCTTGGTATCCCTTTCAGTTTCCACGAGTCCGCTTTTACTATTCTTCTTGTTGCAGTGCCAGTGCAGCAAAGAAGTTACTCCATTGAAGTCTTTTGAGCTCCATATACTACCTGTAAACACCACTGCTTTGATGCAAGTTCCGAGCCCTTTCAACAGAAAATTTTAAAGGTTAAGGTTTATTAAACCCATATATCTCATTTCATTTTCCAATTTTCTTTTCATATAAATTTGACATTTTTCTGGCGATTTATCACATGATTTGCTATATCTGTTTAAGCTTCAAGTACGGGTAAAAATTTGTTTTGTAACAGCAAAAGGCAAAATGGGGTTCCTTTTGATTAAAAGTTTAACCCTTTTTCCTGTTGAAAATCATGTTTTGCATTCCTAACCTAAGGAAAAAGTGGAATTTTTGTTTATAATACAAAAGGGGAGTTGGGAGAAAAGGGTTTTTTTGCATATGTTAAAGGCTCTGTTTGCCCATTTCTGGGTATTTCCATCTTTATTAACTCTTTTGTTCCTAATGCTCAGGCGCAACATCTCCTTTCTGCAGTGCTTGTTCTGTCGTAATTGTTCTTATTTGCTATGCAGAAATGGAGATACTCGGGGCAAAAGATAAAAGAAAGAATGATGCTTTTGGGAGTGAGCTTTCTGGGTCCTCCAAGAAAGCAAAGGGAGCATCTAAGCCTACTGTAGCTACTTCCAATAGGTATGTATATATATATGTATGATGAAGTGTTGGAAAAATTAGAGGAAAGAAACTTTATAATTGTGCATCTTTTGTGGCAACCATATAGAATGTTTATTCTGGCATTACAAGCTGCCGAAAATCTTGTAAGCATTGCAAACGAGAGAGAAGGAGCACCTGCAGCTCTCTTGGAACTGAGGCAAGAGAATGGTAACCATACATGGAACTTTATATATTCTTATTAGTGCTAGTTATGGGTTATTCTTCCTTGCTGATACAAGGAAATCATGTTTTGAATATGAATGTAAAGACTAAACTTGGAGAATAATGGTCGTTTACTTCTTCCTTGTCATTGTTGTAATTAAATCTGATTTGCCTCTTGGTAGTGGAGGAATTGCAAGTTGAGGATCAAGTTCAGATTGAGTCAGAGCAGGGTCAAGCAAAAGAGCTCGAGGTTGAGCAATCGGGAAGAGAAGCTCCTTTAAGGACTTCTATGGAATCAGATAAGGATTTGGAACGAACAGCTGGTGATCAGGGCTTCAAGGGATGCATTCCCCGAATCACCAATCAGGTCCTAATTACTGTTTCTCTCTTTATCCTTTATGGTTAAGAGTTGGGTTCTTTCTTTTTTTCCTTATAGGTGGTTGTTCTTTCCAGGTTCGTGAGTGTGGAGCTTCTCTTCCAACAATTTTAGGTTGGTATATACACATGTAACACAACATGTCAATCTAGTATGCATACAAATTTTGAGTTCTGTTTGTGATCAATTTCTGCTGATCAACATTGCCTTTTTGTTTTGTTCTTTGTTGTGTTGCGTGTGTGTGTTCCAAGACAAGATTTCAATGGAGAAGCAGCAAGATGTTCTCGAAGAGGTTCGAAGAACTCGCAACATCCTACAAGATCTTAGTGAAGATACTAATAACAACCTAATTCTGTTGGGAACGGTGTTCGAGCTTCAAGAAAAGTTGATATTAGCAAAAGGTAGGTACCTTTTGTCCAAATCTTCAAATTTTGACTGTATATTCAAACTTGGCCACTTTTCATCTCTGTCTAGATTGGGTTTTGAATTGTCACATTGATAATGATTTTTTGGCACACAATTAGATAGATACTCTTAATATTTTGTTCTTATGACTTGCAATTATTAGAAAGCATGAAGAAGCAGCTTGCTGGGTTCTGCCAAGAATATGAAAATCTGCAACGTAAGCTGGAGTCACTGAAGGAAAGGATTGATCAAAGGGTTCAGCAGATTGAAAAGCAAGAAGCTCAGCATGAACTTGAGCAAAGAAATCTACTCCTTCAAATAGAAGAGGTAAAATCCTTTTTCCTAATATTAGTGTTATATCATGTTCTGATGTTCCTTATCTTTTCAGCAGGTGCTAAATTGGATACTGAAAAAGCAATTCATCTATAACTAAAACAATTCTTTTTCCAGAATGCCATAGGAAATAGTGCAATGAAGTTGGCTTCTTTGAAGCCAAAAAACGCTGAAGAAAATGTAATGAAACTGGCTGAGGATCAGAGGGTTTGTTTCTTATTCTTGCTTTACTCTTTAATTTTTATTACAACAAACAATACTTCCTTGTCAGTTTTAGAATGCTGAGAAATTTGATGTAATTGCTTGCATACAAAAAATGCAGAGGCAGAAGGAGGAGCTTCACGATAGGATAACTCAACTGGAGAAACAATTAGATCAAAAACAGGCACTGGGAGTTGAAATTGAGCAACTAAGAGGGTCGTTTAAAGAATTTAAGTATATGGGAGAAGAAGGAGACACTTTGAGGAAGTTGGAGGAAACTCTTCAAGAGTTGAAGGCAAAGGAGAAAGAAGCAGCATTAAATCAAACTCTTATTGTAAAGGAACGTGAGAGCAGTAATGAATTGCAGGCTCGCAATGCATTATTGATTAAGGTGAGTTTATTTCTTATCTCTTTTTATAAATGTTGTGAAACTTGGGTCAGGACTAATCAGATTGTTTCTTGACTTCTTCTAGCAGCTATAGTACCTCATTACATGCTTTTTTTGCTTTTTTATGTCATTTGAATTCATTAGCCTTGTGGGGATATTCACCATCATATTTATTTATTGAAAATTGGTTTCTAGTATTTCTTTCCTTATGGATGTAGCATCTGCTGAAGATTTGTGAATTTGATGGATCAACCATTGGAGTTAATACACTCCGAGAGATGAGTTATTGAATAAAAATGAATGGGGTAATACAGATACAGTTTACAAGGCTTTAACTGAAGCATTACTAGAACTGAACCTGCATAATCCAACTAGGGAATATAGAGTTGTTGAACTTTGGAATTTTGAAGAGAATCGAAAAGCCACATTAGAGGAGGCTATTAGCTGCTTGAGACTCCCAAACCTAGAAGAATATAGGAAGAAAAGCAACACGAATTGGGTAGCTCTTGTAGACCCATTGGAATAAGTAAGGTAAGTAGGCCAAAGGAGGCATTCTGGATTTCATTCAATTTAACCAAATGATACGTCCTCTTTTATCAACGCGAACCCTTGAAGAAATGAAGTTCTAATGAAAAATGTTTATATTTTGACATTGGTAGTATTGGTTAACCAAATGATATGTTTTAATGAAAAATGAGCAGACAAATTTAGTCCTTAGAATCTTAGAGGTAATAAGCTTTTTGGCATATTTGTTTGTTTCAGTAAGATCTTTTAGTTTCATTGGGTGCTGAACACATTAACCAATTCTGCAGTTGGAAGCAGCAAACAAAGCTCTGACTGATGAGAACAAAGAAATGAGAGAAAAGTATGCACAAAAAGAAAATCAATGTAAAGACTTGGAAATGGAATTAAATTTGCTCGAAGATAAGGAAAGGATGAGTACCCTTGAGCTGCAAAATGCCCGGAAAAAGCTGATAAGCGTAGGAGTTCCACCCTTTTCCCTTACTTTCAATCTTCTTCCTTGCCCAAATATTATTGAATAATTTGTAATTATTGACTGAATTTTACTGTTACCTTGAATTGCAGTACATTAAGGAACATTCTCCTAATATTTGTAATTATTGACTGAATTTTACTGTTTCCTTGATATGCAGTACATTGAGGAACATTCTCCTAATGGAACAAATGTTGGAACCATAGGAATAAAACTAATGGGAAAAATTGATCCCCAGCCTTTCAAAGATGCATACCAGAACAGCAAGAGACAGAAAGTTGACCCCATTCAACTATGTTCATACTGGCAACTACAGATTAGTAATCCACTATGGCATCCTTTTAAGGAAGATAATGAGACATTCGAAGTAATGTTCTTATATATATCAGATTCATCATTTCATTACTAACAAAAATGACGAGTAGTCTCTCATATTTGCTGATTTGATTGCAGGATATTGTTGATGAGGATGATGCAAAGTTGAAGGAGTTGAAACATGAATGGGGTGACGAAGTTTTCAAGGCTGTAGCTAATGCGTTGCTGCAACTGAAAGAGTACAGTAGATCAAGGTCAGTAAGTCCTGAACTCTGGAACTTTGCACAAGGGAGAAAAGCCCACATTGGTGAAGTCATAGAGCACATTACCAGAATTCAAGAGACAAAAAGCAAGGCACACAACAATCGAGCTCAAAAGACACAGAGCAAGAAAAAGAACAATCAAGTTCGAGAAACACTTCAAAAGACAAAAAAAGGCGTAGACGTAGATGAACATGGTAGGTACTTGTCAAAGCAAAGAGGCAGTTATTTCTCTCGATTGACTATGTTAATTTTCATCCTAAAATATTAATATCTGCTTCATGCTTTTGCACAATCTGAGCTATCATAGATGGCCTTCAGATTTGCTGTTATCTGAACATCGTCATTAATGAAACTGATTCTAAGTTGGTTATTGATCACCAAAAATTATTGACTGCTACCATGTCCTCATTATGTTAAATGTTTGCAGATGATCACATACCTATTGCGACAAGAATGCGTAAATGTGCTAGTATTGGAGCAGTGAACACACGTTGAGAGAAGAGGACAGCCGTGCCTGTGTGTGGATCAGATTGTTAACTGTAGTTGCTTTTAGGAGGATAATTTTGTTATTTTTGTGATATAATGAACGTCTTATATCTGCTGAACCTCTTGCACATAGGATGGCCTAGATTTTATACTAATATTAACTAATCATTTAAGGCAAATTATACAATACACAGGCGGTGGAGTTCAGAAAATTACACAAGCGGGTCCTGAAGGGTGACATGTGTTCCTTAGAGACTAGATTGAAATATTTAAAACTTAATTAATTCAAAAAATGGATATGTGTCAACTCCACAAGTCGCTTGTGGAGTCCAAAATTTACACCGCTGGTGTATCATATAATCACCCATCATTTAAACAAATACTATTATTTTCCCTAGATTATTTATCAAATGATCACATACTTTTATACTTTATGTTATTTAATTCTTTACAAATTCTGGGTTAGACACTTTAACGTTTCGGCTTTAATTCTTTCACCAAAAAATAGGGATAACCATGACACCGACTCTCTTTATGCAGAAGTACATGCCATTTTGTTTGGTTTTGAGATAGCTTTAGAATATGGGGTAGAGATAGCTTTAGAATATGGGGTAGATAAGTGCATTTTTGTAACTATGACATTGACTCTCTTTATGCATAAGTACATGCCATTTTGTTTGGTTTTGAGATAGCTTTAGAATATGGGGTAGATAAGTGCATTTTTGAATGTGATTCCTTTCTAGCTATTCGTGAAATTAATAAGCAAGATATAGTCTATTGGGAAGGGGGAACTTTGATTGATGAAATTAGAGAGTTAGCTTCCTTGTTTGAGTTTTGTAGTTTTTAGTGTGTAAATAGGAAAGCGAATGTTTTGACACATTCTTTAGCTAATTCCAAGTTAGATAATGTGTTTACTGTTTTGCGGGACTTTACCTCCTGCGTATTGTAATTCTCTAATTATTTTCTAAATGAAAGTGAAGTTTAATGATAAAAAAAAAAATCCAGTCTTAGGCAGGACTCGTATCATTAGTAGGAGCGTTTACGCGGGAACCGCCTCGAACTTGAAGTGGAAAGAAGAAGCATCTTGACCAACAATGCAATAACTTCGTTATTTCTTCTCCTTCTCCCAAAAGGCTTAGGCAAACAAAAAAGAAGAGGGTAGATAATTCTAGAGCCTTCTTCTTTTCTTTTTTTTTCCCTTCCAACAATATCTCCTGATCTCCTATAAATTCAATCCCCAAAAGCAAATTCCCCCAACTTAACCTTTGATTGATTCTTTTCTTGTGCAGAGCTTTCCGTTAGTGATAAATAAATAAAATTCCCTTTCTCTCCGAAAACAAAGAGTAACCCTAGAAACAAGAAGCAGATCAAAGATGTTTGGAAGAGCGCCAAAGAAGAGTGATAACTCGAGGTACTATGAGATTCTGGGTGTTCCCAAGAAGGCTACCCAGGAGGATTTGAAGAAAGCTTATAAGAAAGCCGCCATTAAAAACCATCCTGACAAAGGCGGTGATCCTGAGAAGGTAGGCCGTAAATTCGATGATTTTGATCTTTGGGTTTCGTTCGATTAGTGATATGGGTATAAAGATTTTGTTACTAATCTTGGTTTTTCTTTTTTTGGTCGGCAGTTCAAAGAGCTTGCTCAAGCTTATGAGGTATTGAGTGATCCTGAGAAACGTCAGGTATATGATGAGTATGGTGAGGATGCACTCAAGGAAGGAATGGGTGCTCATGACCCGTTCGATATCTTTGGACCCGGACCCGGTCGCGGGAGGCGGGGAGAGGATGAGGTTCATCCTCTCAAGGTATCTTTGGAGGACCTTTACCTTGGGACATCAAAGAAGCTTTCTGTTTCTCGCAATGTATTATGCTCAAAGTGCAATGGCAAAGGGTCAAAATCAGGAGCAGCTTCAATGACCTGTCCTAGTTGCCAGGGTTGTGGTATCAAAGTCTCAATTAGGCACCTTGGCCCTTGTATGATTCAGCAAATGCAACATCCTTGTAATGCATGCAAGGGTACTGGTGAGGCAATTCATGACAAGGACCGCTGCACTCGATGCAAAGGTGATAAGGTTGTCCAGGAGAAGAAGGTGTTGCAAGTTTTTGTCGACAAGGGTATGCACAACGGACAGAAGATTACTTTCCCAGGCCAAGCTGATGAGGCTCCCGATACCATTACCGGGGACAGAGTATTTGTCCTTGAGCAGAAGGATCATCATCCGAGATTCAAGAGAAAGGGAGAAGATTTGTTTGTGGAACACACATTGTCTCTCACTGAAGCTTTGTGTGGCTTCCAGTTTGTTCTTACCCATCTAGATGGACGAAAACTTCTAATCAAGTCACAGCCTGGGGAGGTTGTGAAGCCTGATTCCTTCAAGGCAATCAATGATGAGGGGATGCCTGTGTACCAGAGGCCTTTCATCAAGGGTAAATTGTACATCCACTTCACTGTTGAATTCCCTAATTCTCTGAGCCCTCATCAAATTAAGACACTTGAGGAGGCAATCCTACCACAAAAGCCAACCTCTCAGTTGACTGATATGGAGTTAGATGAGTGTGAGGAAACCACATTATATGATGTGAACATTGAAGAGGAGATGAGGAGGAAGCAGCAGCAAGCAGCACAGGAAGCTTACGAAGATATGCCTGGCGGTGCCCAGAGGGCGCAATGTGCCCAGCAGTAATGATGAAGAAAATTTGAAAATTGGAAAGCCAATTTGGGTAGTTTTCATTCATATAAACTGTTGCAAGTCATGTTTTGTCTTGCAAAGTTTAACACAACATTATATGTTGATAGAAATAGTCTACTAAACTTTGATGTTTCTTTTTCTTGGCAAAGACAATGCCTTTCTGATTCATTATTGATAACTTGGAAACTATATTTTGTTGTCTACTTACTTTATATATTGATCTTGGATTAAAACAAAAAGATCTTTTTGGTTTTCCGAATGCTGCTAGAGAGTAGAGACCATACTGAAAACTGGTTATACGCCATTTCAGCCTTCTGTTTTTAGGCCTTTTCTGCAATTAAGTTGAAATTGGTGTAACCAGGCATGAATTAAGCCTACATTGAGCGATTAAGTATCATATTTGACACTTCGGCTGAAATTGAGCTGGAACTAGGCAGAAGTTGTGACGAAGTTGGGCAATAACTGAGCCCGAATTGTATCAAAATCGGTTTCCTTTAGCCTGAATATCAGACCACATTTCTAATTAATTGTGACTGAATTGCTACGAATATTATGCCCAAAAAAAAATTGCTACGAATATGACGATTAAAATGTCATTTTGTCCAATCTGGGCTAAAATTGGCATGCTTTGTAATAGATTTTTCTATGCCTTCACTAATTTGTACTCGAATAGTTTTTGATGATCAATAAGTTTAGGAGGCTGTTTTAGACTTTTAGTAAGTAAATGGTTCTGATACTTGCGAACACTTCCAATTCTCTTGTGTCTCGTGACTAAGAGCAAGTTTGCAATTCAACTGTAAAATAAGACTTATTAGACAGTTTGAATCGTGAACTTGTAAAAAAGAGATAACTTAATCTTTAAATTTCAAAATTACCAATTGCATGTCTAAACTTGTAAAATATGGACAAATAAATAGCCTTTTAGGTGGAAATATTGGTATGGTTCCATTTGCAATTAAATAGAAATTAACTTTTTTTCTTATGGAAATTTGTATGGCTCCAATAAATTTCGCTCAATTTGCAACCAATTGTTAACTAAGGGGTACTCATTTCTGTTCAAAAGGTTTAATTTGTCATTTTATACAAGGTCATGAGCCAAAATACCTATTACACCCTTTTAATAATTCAACAAAGGGAGATAGCTTAGGTTTATAGAAGTGGATGTGGATCCAGTCAGAAAGTATATATATATCCGGTTAGTTCTTTTGTTTTTTTGTTTTAATTGAAGCGTGTTTAAACATGTTACAATGACAGTCTACGTAACATACAATTGAATATTAGTACTATTCAAGTCATTATTATGTACTAATTCAAATAAAAAAGTCAGTATCTAATTGAATATATCTAGGCAAATGAGATGGATAGAATGAGATTATAAGAAAATAGGAAGACTTTCTCCTATTATATAAGTCTATTTCAATATCATATTTATGAATAGAAAAAGAAATCTACCTATTTCTATATCATATATAATATGATATAATATTATCATTAATTTATATATCATATGATGATTAGCAAAAAAAAAAATCTAGTTAAGTATATATAATATATGATTCTCCATAGACAAGTTTATCATTAATTAATTTAAATCTTTAAAAAAATAAGTGAATGAGTCAGGAGTGACTGCCCTATGGGAAAGCGCGGGTAGGCTTAACAGTCGTTTACTCGTTTTGACTTAATAATCTTTTCATTGAAGCGTGTTTAAAAATATTATTACAAGTCTCCAATTCCTTAGAAAAAGATAGTCAGTTTCCCTCTCTCTTTCTCGGAAGTCGGAACCTCCATTTCTTTGGCTGACCGTCTTATAAATTCCAGAATCCAGAAGTAAAAAGATATCACAGAATACCGTCTTTAGAGGAAATTGAAGAAGGCACTGTTTTAATTTGCTTAGAAGCTCTGTTGATTCAGCCCAACGCCCAGTTAAGTTGAAATTATGGCATACAATATTGCAATTGATCAGGAAAATGTGGGCACCAATAACAATCTTAACCACAATGACCCAATGGATGTTAGCAACCACAATGATGAAGAAGGGCTGCTTCCAGACAGTATTGCAACTAATCAGGTGAAAATCAATTCAAGACACCAGCATATGTATAATTCATGAATACTACTTGTTTGCAAGGTTATTTTGAATATTATATGTAACTAACCTAAATTACACTGTCTTCCCTTTGTAGGATTACTTAGCCTGGATTTCTGTGGTTACCAACTTCATCCTAGCGATTCCTTCACTTGTTTTCGACCAGCTTTCATCTAAAGAGCATCATCAATATGCTCTTGCTTCGATGGTAATATCGGCCTTTTCATTGTGTTTTTGCATTGCTGAGTTCATTTGGAAAGTTAAAAGTGGAGAAAATAGGTTCAATCGGAGAAACAGAATACGTTGGTTACTTGGTTGCATTTCGGTGTTGATTGGAGTTGTTTGTGCCCTTTCTCAGTTTATTCTCGTAGCCATCAATTATTCATTTATTTCTGCACATCGTGATGGCCCCATCAAAATATCAACAGGGCCTCTTATTTTGTCCTTTGGTGTACTCTGCTCCAGGGTTTTGGAGCACTTCACAAGAAACCACGGAGGCGGAGCTGTAAATTTAGCCCAAGAATTACATAGAATGGTTTAGCTTGTTGAATGTGGTGTCATATTCATTTTTTGTTTAGACAAGTTCAAGTTCCTTTGTGTGAATGAGATTAGATTATTGTGAAGCAGGTTGTAAGAGGTTTTGGTGGATGGAGATCACTACGCACCAGTTAATTTTTGTACACTTGGGACTTTTTTATTAAATACAAGTTTTTTGGCCCGCGCTTCGTTGCGGGATCGAAAATTTTATGAAGTGATTTTTGTGAATCTTTGTTAATCGAACATCTGGATAAAAAATAATATGAAATTAAATAGATTGTCAATCGAAAATCACAAAATTTTAAAAGTATTTTTTAGAATTGAAACATGAAAATTAGCTTTTGAATCTTTTCATGAAAGTTGTAGATAATAAAATTACCTTTTAATAAACACTTGAATTATCTTAATTGGACAAATAGAACAAAGAAAATAAAAAAAAAAATACAGCGTTAAATCGAATAAGCTAGAATTTATAAATGACTAAGTAGCATAAAATAGAAAAGTATGAGGGTCATTTTATAACTAATTCAAATAAGAAAATATTTCTTAATGGATATCTTGAAACATAAAAATTCCCTTTTGAACCCTTCATGAAATTCGTAGATCAAATTAACTATCGAGTTCTTCATGAAAGTCGTAGATCATACAGTAACCTTTTAACCGACACTTGAATAACTTTAATCGGACATGTGTATCGAAAATTATATATGGTATTAAATAGACCAACAATCGAAACGATCAAATTTAGGATGCATTTTTTTTAATTAAAACATAAAAATTTGCTTTTGAGTCCTTCATGAAAGTTGTAAATCATGAAATTACCTTTTAATAGACACATGAATCAACTTAATCGGACAAATAGAACAAAGAACAAAAAAATAAATCTTAAACATTAAGATAGAATTCGTAAAGGACTAAGTAGTATAAACTAGAAAAATATGAGGGTCATTTGATAAATAATGGTAAAAGTACCCAAGAGGTCCCTGTACTATACGAAATGTTGATTTTGGTCCTTGTACTTTTTTTTATACAAATTCGTCCATCTACTATTAGAACCGATCATCCGAGGTCCCTCACATTAGCGAGCCGTGACAGACCCGTCAAACTTGCTTACGTGGCACTAACGCCGTTTAATTCGCTGACGTGACATGTGACACGTGGCGTAAATATTAGATATATTTGTTTTAATATTTTTTATTGAAATTTTTTTTTAATGATAAAAAAATCTGAAAATTTTTTCCACAAACACAAAAAACATTTCTCTCTCCTCAATTAAAGATCAAACACTCCTTTTCTCATGAACAAAGAATAACTCACTCAAAACCAAAATCAAATCATACCCTATTACTACCATAGACAAACGGTGGCTCAACAAACAAATTTAACTTAAATGAATTTGATTAAACTCTACATTATTAGTATTTATCTAAATGTAGAGAAAAGAATTTGTTGTTTGAAAATGCAGAAGAACAATGGCAACTTACTTTCAGATCTGCAAAGATTCATACCAGTTGATTAGCTTAAAAATATTCTTTCTTTTGTTCCTTTGTCTTTTTCCCTTGTCTTTGTTGTTGTTCCAAGGCAAAAGAAGTAGTAGGTAGAAAAAATGACTTTCCTTTCCCTCCTAAATTCTGTATAGAGAAGGAAGAAGAGTACAGAATTTGTATATAAGGAAAACTATCTCATATCATAGGGGTATTGATTGACTTTTTGTACATACAACCTTCAGCTATGGAATCGTAACTCTTTCTCTTTTAACTCTGCTTTTTTACGACCTTCAGCTATGATCTCTTTCACAATCGTAGTCTAATTCTTTATAAATTCTTAACACTTCTTTTTATCAATGGTAAGTAGAATTGTATTGGTGCGATTGATGGAACACACATTAGTGCATCAGTTTCGGTTGATAAACAAATACCTTATTGTGGGAAAAAAATAGAAACAACACAAAATGTTATGTGCGCGTGTTCATTTGATATGCGGTTCACGTATGTGATGGCGGGATGGGAAGGTACAGCTAATGATACTCGAGTGTTTCTTGAATGCATATCTAATTCACAAAATAATTTTCCGATGCCTCCAATAGGTAACTTTTAACACTTTTTTTTAATATATGATTTCCGTTTAATACTTTAATCTTTGAAGTTAAAATTGAATTTAATTATGTTATAGGAAAATATTATCTTGTTGACTCTGGATACACAAATATGCCTGGTTTTTTATCGCCTTATCGTGGAGAGAGGTATCATCTCAGAGATTATAGAGGTAGAGGGCGCCAACCAACCGGTCCAGAAGAGATTTTTAACCATAGACACTCATTCTTGCGTAATTGTATTGAGAGGTGTTTCGGAGTTTTAAAGGCTCGATTTCCAATTTTAAAAGTTATGCCGCCATATAGCTCACGCATGCAACGCTATATTGTCATTGCTTGTTGTACTGTGCATAATTTTATTAGGACACACAGGATAAGGGACTTGATGTTCGAAGAATTCGGAAGGGATGATCTAATAATTGATGAGGATGAAACCTTAAGAGCAAAAACATCGCAGAATCATGTGGAAGTGAATGTTACAGCAAGCCAGTTGCAACAAATGGCTCGTGTTAGAGATGAAATCGCAACTCAATTGTGGAAAAATTCTCAAAATACATAAATTTTTGTAATTTTAAATAGTCTCTTGGTTGAGATAATTACAATGGATCATGAATTTTCTTTTGTGGAATGAAATATAAATTTCATAAATTATTATAATTAAGTACATAGACACTGATATGAGAAAATAGAATAATCTTAACATAATCAAGATAGGTTTGGGAAAACAAGATTAAAAAATTGTTTACAACAATTTAAAACGTGCAACAACTTTATACATCTAAACGTGTTTTTGTTTTCAAAATTTTGACAACAAAACAAAAACGAAACAAAAACAAAACAAAAACAAAAACAAAAAAACAGAAACGATACCAAACGGCACCTAAATGAGTCCTTATGATTTGGGTCACGTTGTTTTTCCCTAGATATAGATTTATAATGTACCATTTAACTATAACTTTTTAGTTTCTAGATAGATTTATGAATGAATGTGTTGCTGAGGGTTTGAAAAAGAGATGTCTTGGAAGTGAAAACTATAAACTTTTTATCATGTTAATATCTGACTCAATATATATGTTTTCTGGCTAAAATCTTAATTAGGGCCCTAAACTTTGCCAAAAGGGTCAAATAAGTGCCCAAATTATGAAAAGGTCAAATTAGTGCCTGAACTTTTCGATTTGGGTCAATTCAGTCCAAAATGTTAGAT
>AWWV01014044.1:0-35720 GCA_001974805.1 Corchorus capsularis | reverse complement strand
CCCCCCCCCCCCCCCCCCCCTCCAAGTGGCTGGAGTATGTGATGGAGATTTTATTGTTGGGTGTGACGGAAATTGTATTGGTGGCTTCTTGAAGGTGTGTCAAAGTAATCAATAATATTGGTCCCAAATTAGATGACTGGCTTTCGTTGTCTGGATGATGTGTGAACTTACAATGTTTACTTTGTTTTATTTTTCCTATTGTATCAGTTTATTGAAACACTTTGGGACAAGGTTGGACAGATGGTCGAGCTGGATGTGATTAGGGCTAGGTCGGGTGAAAGGCGAATACGAAGCATGAAAGTGTAGAAATGCAGGAAAGAAAATAGGTAAAATTTGTTTACTGGGTAGCTCAGAGTTGCTTTCTTCCTTATGTTACCTGTTGACATGCTTTAAGCGAGTGGTATTTGCCTATTTGGTCAAACTCATAAATCGAAAGCAGTCTATTGGAGAAGTTTTTAGATTTTCTGATGCTTGTGATTGATGGTTTTATTCAGTAATTGTTTCCCAGATAATTAATTTGGAATTTTTTCCACTTTTCAGTTGGCCTATTTCATTGGATTATCAGGGGCTTCTAATAGACTGTGGTTTGAGGCAGGCTTTCAAGAAACTTGATAATTAATGCAGCAGAGGAAGAGCCACGAAGTTTGTAATGTCCAGTTTTTAACTTTATTCTTGGTGGTCTTAAAATGATTATTAGGTATAATTAATGTTTATTTGGTATGTATGGTTACCAGATTCCCATGTGTGGGAAGAAGAAACTTGGGAAACCCGTTTATGTAATACTTTCATCTTTTACGAAGCTTTCATCTCTAAAGTAGCTCTGTCGAAAGATGCCCTTAACAATTCAATTCATTCCAACTATTCAAATTGAGATACAAGCCAAGAAAGAGAAAATTCATCTCTATCCTACAAACATCTCTCCTCTTCTGCCACAAGATCACAAATGCTACACATATATATAACTGTTGGATAAACAAAGGTGGGAAGATTTGTTCTTTACACTTACTTCTCTCAACCCCCAACCATATAGCATTCAGTTTGAAGTGGTTTGCTTTTCTCTTTGAAAAAAATAAAAAATACTTTGAAGTGGGTGAAGCAAGTTTTTACTTCTGACTCTGCAACATGGAAGCTAAATAATATTCAACAAAAGTTGTTTTTCACTAAAATAGTAAAACTTCGTTTAGAAGGCAAGGGATTGCTAAATACCGCCTTTTTTTGCTAGTTAACGTCTTTCTTTTGACACTTTTGTCCTTTGTTTCATTTTCCTCTAAAATCTTCAAACTAAAAATCTCAAATTTTCAAGCCAATTATCAATAATAATTACCATAAACCCTATATTGATCTTAATTAATAATAATTATCATAAAAAATCATATTTTATTTTTTTTTTTAATTTTGATCTAGGCACGGAGCCATCCTCCGGGGACGGCACCCACGGTGGGTGCCGTCCACGGAGGACGGCTCCGTGCCTAGATCATTTTAAAAAAATAATTTAAAATTATGATTTTTTATGATAATTATTATTAGTTAGGGTTAATCAATATTGTTACTATTGGGCCAATTAATATTTTTTTGTAAGTAATATTTGGTAATTAAATTTTGCAGGTTGGGTTGGAAGATTTTGATGGTGACGGTGTTGATTATTTAATTATTTATTATTCAATCCTTTGTCTCTGCCATGAACGAAATCCGTCATGATTTGCTTCAAGATTATTTTGAAAATTTGAGGTTTTAGTTTGAAGGTTTTAGAGGATTTAAAGTTAGAAAGTTTGAAGAAAATATAGTAAATGGCAAAAGTGTCAAAAGTGGGTGGTAACTAGCAAAAAGAGGGCAGTATTTAGCAATTCAGTTCAGAAGACAAAGCTAACTTGGTCCTTCCTAGAGGTGGCAAACGGGTGGGGTTAGGTTGGGTTTGGGCTCAGGTCATCTGGTTCAGGCTTGAGTCAGGTCGGATTGAATTTAGGTCAAATTAATTCGGGTTTGGGTTGAATTTGGATTCGGGTTCGGTTTGGGTTTTGACCAAATCGTTTACCTTTTCTTTTCGGGATGAATAATGTCATTACCTTTTTCTAGACCTGACAATTCGTGTTCTGACACGACACGACACGGGTCGACACAAGATACGTTTAGCTGTGTTCGTATTTGGCTTATCATGTCTCGTGTCTGAATCGTGTCAGACACGATTAAGATTATCGTGTTTCGTGTCGTAATCGTGTCAAGACACTGTTAACACGTTTAAGACACGAGTTACACGCTTTAATTAACGAGTTAACACAATGACACGAAAAACCTGTTACACGAAACGTTAGATACGCCTAATTAAAACTCTTAAATAACTTATATTTTGAATTTCTAATATACCCAAATAATTATTATAAAAAAATATACTCAATTATCTTTAATTATATATATATAATTATATATATAGTTTAGTTAATTGAAATATTTGAAAAATTGTATCGTGTCGTGTCAAGACTTATTACACAGCTTAATCATGTCGTGTCGTGTTGTGTCGCGTGTATACATTTATAAACAGGTCTCGTGTTCATGTTTGGATTTCGTGACACGATTATTAATAGTGTCGTATTCGTGTCAGGCCTAATATGTGTTTATACCCTATGTAAACACGACACGAAACACGGATTGCTAGGTCTACCTTTTTCAAATTTTATGTGTAATTTAAACATATATTCATATGAAAAGGCATAAATGAAATTTTCATAAATTTTTGAATTCAAGTTCGGGTTTTTTCGAATTCTGGATTTTTCGGGTTTAAGCATTTTCAGATTCGAATTCAAACGAATTCAGGTATTTGACTTTTTCTGGCCAATCAGATTCAGGCCGGATTCGGGTTTTCGATTGGATTTTTTCTGGTGTCGGTTTCATTTTGCCACCTCCCTTCCCCAGTTTCCGATATTGTCCAGTCTGTTCTATTCTTAATTCTTGTTGCATTACAACTGTACAACAAATTGAAGTTACACCATTGATTGACGTCGTCTGAGCCTGTAACTAAAAACCTCAACTTTGGAGTGGTTGAAGCAATCTAAAGCCCTTCCAAGTTCCAACAGGAAAAGAAAAAGGTAAAAAAAAAAAACCCATTTCTCATATTTCTCATTCTATAGTTTTTTTTCCCTCTCTCTCTTTCTCAATCCAATCTCCATTTTCTTTTGCTTGTGAATTTGACTTCTACATTAGTTTGCTTATGTTTAAGCTTCATTTAAGGGTGAAAACTGAAAACTTGTTTTGTTTCGTTTGAAACTTGAATAGACTGGGCAAAATGTGGTTCCTTTAAATACGGGTAAAAATTTGTTTTGTAACAGAAAAAGGAAAAATGGGGTTCCTTTTGATTAAAAGTTTAACCCTTCTTCCTGTTGAAAATCATGTTTTGCATTCCTAACCTAAGGAAAAGGGGGAATTTTTTTTATAATACAAAAGGGAAGTGGGGAGAAAAGGGTTTTTACTTTTTTTGCATATGCTAAAGGCTCTGTTTGCCCATTTCTGGGCATTTCCATCTTTAATAGTTCTACAGTGCTTGTTTTGTTGTAATTATTCTTACTTACTAGTATTTGCTATGCAGAAAGATGATTGAATAAAAGGGTGTTTGGGTTGCTTACTTTACTTTTTTTTTGTTGGAACTGAATGTGGGAAATAATTGATGAAGATGATGAGACATTGAAAAATTTTGAGAAATGAATGGGGTGATTCAGTTTACATAGTTGGCATTCATTGCATAAAGAAATTCTTATCCCTAAACTTTAGTTGGACTACTCTAGATAACCTAATCAATTTCACAAGATAATCAAGAATACTAAGAGGCCTTGACAACAGAGTCTCTTTTGTAAATGGAAGTTAAAAAGGCCCCTAATTTGTTAACATGAAAATTTTACAATGCATGTGAGAATCTAAAGTTCTTCTGTTTTTGATCAGTTTCTGCTGATTTATTTGCCATTTCTCTTTCAAGTCAAGATTTCAATATGGCAAAGGACAAGCAACAAAATGTTCTTCAAGAGGTTCAAAGAATCCGCAGCAGCCTAAGCAGTCTTACTAAAGAGACTAATACCAACCTAAAATTGATGGAAACAGTGTTCGAGCTTGAAGAAAAGATAATACTAGAACATGGTAACTGCTGGTAGCCTTTTGTCCAAATCTTCAATCACCACCTTCTTTTTTTTGCCTAGATTTGATACAAATTGCCATGTTGTTTCTTTGGCAAGCAATTAGATACTTAAAACATTTTTGTGCTCATGACTTGCAATTATTAGAAAGGAGGAAGAAGCAGATTGCTAGTTTCTACCAAGATTACCAAAATTTGCAGAGTATGTTGGAGTCACTGAAGGAAAAGATTGATCAAAGAGTTCAAAAGATTGAAGAGCTGGAAGCTGAGCATGATCTTGAGCAAAGAAATCTACTCCAAGTACCAAAGGTAAAAGGAATTAAAGGAGAAAAAAAATTCCCTGTAATGTTTGTTTTACTAAAATAAAATAAAATTTAATTTTATCTTTTTAGAAAGTGAAATATTAGTTTAAGCAGAAAAGAAAATGTGGTCTATAACTAATTAATTCATTTCTTTTCCAGAATGTCATAGGAGGGACTGTAATGAAATTGGATGATTTGGGGCCAATTAATGCAGGAAATAATATAATGAGACTGGTAGAAGAACAGAAGGTTTGTTTATTTTTGGTGCCTTACCCTTTAGTCTTTAGTACAAAAAGTACTTCCTTGTGAGTTTTGTAATGATGAGAATTGATGTAAACTATAAAATATATGCAGGCGCAGACAAAGGAGCTTAACAAGATGAAAGCTCAACTGAAGAAACAATTAGATCAAAAAAAGGCACTAGGACTTGAAATTGAGCAATTGAGAGGGTCATTCAAAGAGTTTAAGAACATAGGAGAAAAAGATGAACTTGTGAGAGAATTGGAAAAGTTAAAAGCATTGAATCAAACCCTTATTGTAAAGGAACGTGAGAGCAATGAAGAGATGCAAGGAGCTCGCAAACAATTGATTGAAGTGAGTTCACTTTGTGGCCTTTTCCCTTGCTTGATTGAGTGCTTTTCTGCTAAACATTATTATAGAACAGAATTTGCTTAAGCCAAGTCTTTGTTTGTCCTGTTTTAGTATCTGCTGGAGTATCCTGAATCTGATAAATCAACCATTGGAGTAAAAGGAATGGGATCTGTTATTCTGGAACCTTTTGTAAATGCTTGCTTGGACAAGTCTTTGTATGGTAGTTATGACTTTTGCGTAAAGAAATCCACTGAATTACTCTCATTGTGGCAAGACCGTATTCTTAATGCAGAGTGGCATCCTTTCAAACTAGACAGTGAGACAAACCAAGTAATATTACTTTCCTTCACTTGTTATCATATTATTAGAATGCATATTAAAGGGTGCTTGGTTTATATTAAATAATGTTTTGTGAAATTATATGCAGGAAACAATTGATGAAGATGAACTATTGAAGAATTTGAGAAATGAATGGGGTGATGAAGTTTACAAGGCTGTCACTCATGCATTGCTAGAATTAAACATGTATAATCCAAGTCGGAGGTCTTCTTTTTGTTGTGAACTTTGGGGTTTTGAAAAGGAACGAAAAGCAACTTTAGAGGAAGCTATTAGGCATCTCTTCCAGGAATCAAAGGTGACTTCTAAACGTAGAAGAATATGTAAAGAAAGCAAAAATGATGGAAAAACAGACTCCGCCCGGGAAGGAAGTACGACAGGAAGGCCCAGAAGATTAACTTTGTATTGGGATAAGTTACTTAGTACGAGTGATGATTCTATAGACTCGAGTCCGTGGGAGTGACCACGCAATCGAGGCTAAAGGATCATCATTCATACTGAGTGATAATCTTATAGTCTCGAGTCCGTGGGAGTTACCACCTAGCTAGGAGAAATGTGCATGTTAAGGTGAGTGTATTTGGCAGGGTGTGCTGTAACACCACCTTCATTCCCCATTAACCAAAATGCTACATGTCCTATCTCTTGAATTATGTATGAACCCTTGAAAAGACCAAGTTTTAATGAAAAATGATTTAATATGAAGGAAAATGATGATGTTACTTAGACCCAAAAACTCACCTAGTCTTGGAAATACTACAAAGTTACCCATTGCCATTGGACCAGCGCCTCAAATTGAGCTTGTTTGGGCCTCTAAGCCCTGAAAATTTGGGCTTGTGTTTTTTTGGTAGAAAAATAGTTGGGCTTGTAAGCCTTTTGTAATTTTCCAACTTTTTTTTATATAAAAATATAAATAATGAAATGGAAGAAATATAAATCCAAAACAAGTGTGGACAGCTAAAATCTTGTTTATTGGTAGTATGCTCTAAATTCTAATCATGGATTCATGGTTATTGCATTACAAGTTACACACTTACACCATTGATTGACGTCGTCTGAGGCTCTGGGTCCTGTACAAACCTCAAATTTGGAGTGTTTGAAAGCCCTTCCAAGTCCCAACAGGAAAGGAAAAAGGTTAAACTTTAAACTTTGTAAACCCATTTCTCATATTTCTCCTTCTATAGGTTCTTTTGCTTGTGAATTTGACATTTTTCCTTGCATTTTATGACTTCTACATTAGTTTGCTAATGTTTAAGCTTCATTTAAGGGTGAAAACCTGTTTTCTTTCCTTGAAACTTGTACAGACTAAGCAAAATGTGGTTCCTTTTAAATTATAAGTTGGAAATACTGGTAAAAAATTGTTCTGTCACAGAAAAGGCAAAATGGGTTTCCTTTTGATTAAAAGTTTAACCCTTTTTCCTGTTGAAAATCATGTTTTGCATTCCTAACCTAAGGAAAAGAGGGAACTTTTTTTATGATACAAATGGGGAGTGGGGGAAAATGGGTTTTTTTTGCATGCCAAAGGCTCTGTTTTGCCCATTTCTGGGCATTTCCATCTTTAATAACTCTTTTGTTCATAAACCTCAGGCGCAACATCTCCTTTCTACAGTGTTTGTTTTGTTGTAATTGTTCTTACTTAGTATTTACTATGCAGAAATGGAGACACGTGGACTAAAAGATAAAAGAAAGAAGGATGTTTTTAGGAGTGAGCTTTCTGGGTCCTCCAAGAAAGCAAAGGGAGCATCTAAGCCTACTGTAGCTACTTCCAATAGGTATGTATATATATGTATGATGAAGTTTTGGAAAAATTAGAGGAAGGAAACTTTATAACTGTGCATCTTTTGTGGCAACCATATAGAATGTTTATTCTGGCATTTAGCTTCTTTTTTTACCTCCTTAAAATTGATAAATTAATGGACAGGCAACCTACGGTGCTAGAGTTAGAAGCTGCTGAAAATCTTGTAAGCATTGCAAACGAGAGAGAAGAAGCATCTGCAGCTCTCTTGGAACTGAGGCAAAAGAATGGTAACCATTTATGGAATTTTATATATTAGTGCTAGCTGTAATGGGTTATTCTTCCTGGCTGATACAAGGAAATCATGTTTTGAATATGAATGTAAAGACTAAACTTGGATGAGAATTAATAATGGTCTTTTACTTCTTTGGCATTGTTGTAATTAAATTTGATTTGCCTCTTGGTAGTGGAGGAAATGCAAGTTGGGGATCAAGTTCAGATCGAGTCAGAGCAGGGTCAAACAAAAGAGCTCGAGATTGAGCAATCAGGAGGAGAAGTTCCTTTAAGGACTTCTATGGAATCAGATAAGGATTTGGAACGAATCACCGATCTAAGTCCTCGTTACTGTGTCTCTCTTTATCCTTTATTTATGGTTCAGAGTTGATTTGTTTTCTCATATATAGGTGGTTGTTCTTTCCAGGTTCATGAGCCTGGAGCTTATCTTCCAACAATTTTAGGTTGGTATATACATGAGTAACACAACATGTCAATCTATAATGCATAAAAATTTTGAGTTCTGTTTGTGATCAATTTCTGCTGAGTTACTTGCCTTTTTTTTTTTGGTGTTCCAAGACAAGATTTCAATGGAGAAGAAACAAGATGTTCTTGAAGAGGTTCAAAGAATTGGCAATACAATTGTTGCCAACCTGAAAATGTTGGAAAATGTGTTGGAGCTTGAAGAAAAGATGACAAAACAAAATGGTAGCCTAGGCCAGCTAATTAAGTTTGATATATCTTCTTTCAGACATTATTAGTATGTAATCTTTGTGAAAAATATCTGTGTTTATGACTCAAATTATTATTATAGAAAGGAGGAACAAGGAGGTTGCTGGTTTACGCGAAGATTATGAAAATATGCAGCAGGAGTTGAAGTTACTCGAGGAAAGGATTGATAAAAAAGTTGAAGAAATGGAGATGAAAGAAATCTAAACCTCCAAATAAAAGAGGTAAACCCCATTTACTGTAATTTTTGTGTTACTATAACATCTTTGAAGTTTAAATTGGAATTCCTTAAAAAGCCATTGCCCTGTAACTAAACACATAATACTAATAATTTTCTTCTTCCAGGATGTCATTCGAATTAGTGAACTAGATTTGGCTGTGTTGAAGCCAAGACAGGCTGAAGAAAAGTTTGAGAATTCGGCAGAAGGTCAGAAGGTACGAAATTTATTAATAACACCTTAAGTATTCTCTAATGTTTGCTATGTACAACATGCTCCCTTGTTGGTATTTTCATTTTTAGAATGCTGAAAACTGATGGAAGGAAATGGCTGTTTTGCATGAGTAATAATAATGCAGAGGCAGATAATCAAGGCCAAGCTTCATGAAAGTATGATTCAAGTGGAGAAACAAGTACATAGAAAGGAGGCATTGGTAAAGGAAATTGAGCAACTGAGAAAGCCATTAAATGTACTTAAAAACATGGGAGACAGAGATTTTATGAGAAAGATGGAAGCAAGGGAGGAAAAGCTTAAACATTTAGAAGAATTGAATCAAATTCTTATTGAGAAGGAATGTATGAGTAACAATGAGCTGCAGAGATCCCGGGATGCTTTTATTCATGTAAGGATTTCCTCCATTTTTTTTTTTAATTAATTTTGACTTACTGTGGTTAATTTCTGATTCTAAATATGGTTATCCTAATGCAGTATATGAAGTGGTTCTGTAAATATGATCAATCAACAATAGGAGTCAGAAGTATGGGAGCCCTTAGCATGGACCCTTTTAGAAATGCATACCAGAAAAAGTTGAATTGTGATGAAGTCCGGGAGGCAGATGTCCTTAAATTATGTTTTTATTGGCAAAAGCGTATTGGGGATACAGAGTGGCATCCTTTCAAGAAAGATAGTGAAAAAAATCAAGTAAGATTTCCCTTTTTAGGCATGATATTATATTGAATGTATAAAAGGGTGATTATTGTGTTGCTTATTTAGTACTTAATAAAATTTTTATGGATTAATGCAGGAAGTAATTGATGAAGATGATGAGACATTGAAAAATTTGAGAAAGGAATGGGGTGATGAAGTTTACAAGGCAGTAACTGATGCATTACTAGAACTACTTGAATATAATCCAAAACGGAGATCCAATTTTTATGAACTTTGGAACTTCCAAGAGGGGCGAAAAGCCACATTACAAGAAGGTATTAGGCACCTCATTCAGGAATCAAGAAAGAATGCTCATCACAGAAGAGTTTAGGAATACTTAATGTTATCCCATATCTGGTATCATGCTCTTGAAGAAATGAAGTAGTAGTATTAATGAAAAGCTTGGGTTGTTTTTATTGAAAATTAAGTACAGTATTCTAATGTTTAAAGTAGAAGAAATAGTGAAATACTTAAAAAATGAATATAGACACAGATGGTTTGTAAAAGAAAACACATTAGCCAACAGTGATTGCTTCCTTACTGTTTCTGTTTTTGAGAGTGTGTTTAATAGAACATTTTAAGTACTTTGTTAGGATTCTCTGTTTCATGTCTCTGTTTTTATAGTTGTTTTGTTTCCTATAAACGCAAAACTTCCTTACTACATATATAAGAGCAGAGTAAATTCATTGGGTTAAGAATTGATGTATTACAGTTTCGTATTGAATTTGAAGATATTATATGCTAATTTCTTCAAACTTCTTATTAATCTTATTTCTATTCCTCGTTGTTAGCTTTTAATACATTTATATTTGTTTAAGCTGCAAACAAAGGTAAAAACCTTGCTTTATACTACATTGAATGACTTTGGTTTAAGCAACTTTGGATTTTGGAACATTCTTTCAAAACATGATACTACAAAAAGATCATTTTCCAATTTACATGTTTCAAATTAACATTGTAACTTTGAACCCCCAAAAAAAAAACACCAAAAAAAAAACATTGTAACAAAAAATGTTTAAACTTTGAACAGTAGATGAAATTAAAACACCAATAGCGAGACCGTCCAGCCATGCACTTGCCTTGAGAATAAGCCACGTGTAAACTTGATGGTGATGATGTCTTGTTCTTTGACTCTTGTAACTTGGTCCCTTTCAATTTCCATCAGTCCCACTTTTATGTTGCCAACTTTGTTCTATTTTTCTTGTTGCAGTGCAGGCGCAGCAAATAAGTTACTCCATTGGAGTCGTTTAGGCTCCATATACCTGTAAAAACCACAGCTTTGATGCAAGTTCTGAGCCCTTTCAACAGAAAATTTTAAAGGTTAAAGTTTATTAAACCCATTTCTCATTTCATTCTCAAACTTTCTTTTCCATGTAAATTTGACATTTTTTGGCGATTTATGACATGATTTGCTATATTTTGTCTAAGCTTCAAATACGGGTAAAAGTTTGTTTTGTCACAGAAAAGGCAAAATGTGGTTCCTTTTGATTAAAAGTTTAACCCTTTTTCCTGTTGAAAATCATGTTTTGCATTCCTAACCTAAGGAAAAGGGCAAATTTTTTTTTAATATATATACAAAAAGGGGAAAATGTTTTTTTTTTTTTGGCATTGTAAAGCCTCTGTTTAGCCCATTTCTGGCCATTCCCATCTTTAATCATTCTTTTGTTATTGTTGTAAAAACTGAATTTCAACACTTGACCCCTTATGTGAAAGCTGCCCTTTTTGGCCTAATGCTCGGCCTCAATATCTCTTTTCTACAGTGTTTGTTTTGTTGTAATTGTTTCTTAGTAGTTAGTATATTTGCTATGCAGAAATGGAGATAGGCGGGCCAAAAGATAAAAGAAAGAGGGATGCTTTTGGGAGTGAGCTTTCCGGGTCCTCCAAAAAAGCAAAGGGAGCATCTAAGCCTACTGTAGCTAATTCCAATAGGTATGTATATGTATGATGAAGTGTTGGAAAAATTAGAGGAAGGAAAGTGCATTTTTTGTGGCAACCATATAGAATGTTTATTCTGGCATTATTATTATTGTTTTCTTAGCTTCTGTTTTTGCCCCCTTAAAAAATGGGCAGGCAACCTACGGTGCTAGAGTTACTAGCTGCTGAAAATCTTGTAAGCATTGCAAATGAGAGAGAAGAAACATCTGTAGCTCTCTTGGAACTGAGGCAAGAGAATGGTAACCATACATGGAATTTATATATTCTTATTAGTGCTAGTTACTAGTTATGGGTTATTCTTCCTTGCTGACACAAGGAAATCATGTTTTGAATATGAATGTAAAGACTAAACTTGGATGGAAATAATGGTCTTTTACTTCTTCCTTGTCATAGTTGTAATTAAATTCGATTTGCCTCTTGGTAGTTGAGGATCGGCAAGTTGGGGACCAAGTTCAGATTGAGTTAGAGCAGGGTCAAACAAAAGAGCTCAAGGTTGAGCAATCAGGAGAAGTTTCTTTAAGGACTTCTATGGAATCAGATAAGGATTTGGAACGAACAGCCAGTGAGGGCTTCGAGGGATGCACTACCCGAATCATTGATCAGGAAACTCCTAATTACTGTGCCTCTCTTTATTCTTATGGTTCAGAATTGGTTGTTTTTTTCTCATAGGTGGGTTGTTCTTTCCAGGTTCGTGAGCATGGAGCTTATCTTCCAACAATTTTAGGTTGTTATATACACAAGTAACACAACATGTCAATCTATAATGCATGAAAAGTTTGAGTTCTGTTTGTGATCAATTTCTTCTGAGGTAATTTCCTTTTTGTTCCAAGACAAGAATTCAATGGACAAGCAACAAGATGTTCTTGAAAAGGTTCAAAAAACTCAAAACATCCTACACGGTCTTAGTGAGTATACTAACATCAACCTAAATTTGTTGGGAATGGTGTTTGAGCTCGAAGGAAAGTCTTATGACTTGCAATTATTAGAAAGCATGAAGAAGCAGCTTGCTGGATTCTGCCAAGATTATGAAAATCTGCAGCGCAAGTTGGAGTCACTGAAGGAAAAGATTGATCAAAGGGTTCAACAGATTGAGGAGCAAGAAGCTGAGCATGAACTTGAGAAAAGATTTCTACTCCTTCAAATAGAAGAGGTAAAATCCTTTTTCCTAACATTAGTGTTATATAACGTTCCTTATCTTTTCAGCAGGTGCTAAATTGGATGCTGAAAAAGCAATTCATCTATAACTAAAACAATTCTTTTTCCAGAGTGCCATAGGAAATAGTGCAATGAACTTGGCTGCTTTGAAGCCATTTAATGCTGAAGAAAATGTAATCAAACTGGCCGAAGATCAGAGGGTTTGTTTCTTATTTGTGCTTCACTATTGTTTATTACAATAAACAATACTTGTCAGTTTTAGAATGCTGAGAATTTTGATGCAATTGTTGGCATACCAAAAATGCAGAGGCAGAAGGAGGAGCTTCACAATAGGATAACTCAGCTGGAGAAACAATTAGATCAAAAACAAGCACTGGGAGTTGAAATTGAGCAACTGAGAGGGTCATTTAAAGAATTTAAGAACATGGGAGACGAAGAAGAAGCTTTGAGAAAGTTGGAGGCAACCCCTCAAGAGTTATTGAAAGGTTTGAGAAATGGATGGGGTGATTCAGTTTACGAGCCTGTAAGCGAAGCATTACTAGAATTGAACCTATATTATCCAACTAGGGTTCATAAAATTGCTAAACTTAAAACCGCCAAAAGGGAGAGCTCAGATTGTGTTGATTTCACCAAACTTTTAGTTCTTGTTGATGCTTTAAGCTTGTTGTTCGGCGAGGAACTCGCTGACCAGCGTAGTTGCACATGTGTTATTTATACTTGTCTTATTCCTACTTTCTTTTGAGATCTAAACATGATGTTCTGACTTTGCTGCAGATTCAGAAGGAGCTCAGTCATTCAACCAGAAAGAGATGGACCCTGCTAGGTTGCCAGCTGCCAAGGAGAATGAGAGGGAAAAGAAAAGAAAGGCTCAAGAGGCTTCTGGGGCGCAGTCTAAGAGGGTTGCTGCAACCTCCTCCACACACGATGCACCGAGCATCACTCAACGGCCTACACTTCGAGACCGTGAGGATATTTCCTCTCCTGTTGGTGGTGCTCTTGGGGTCACCCCTATTGTTCCCGCGTCCGTTGCTAGTCCTGAACCCCCTCCATCACTGTTTGATGACTCTGCTCCCCCTGCATCACTGTTTGATGATGACTCTGCACCCATTCGAGGTTTTCCGCCAGGTTACTTCAGGGGGTCGTTCGGCCAATGGCACACGGAATTTTGTGCTCAAGGGGCTGAGCCATCAATTACGGAGACTGTTTGTGCATTACTCCAATACGATTTGAAGCCTGGCAGCGTGGATGATGCTAATGCCCTTGACCAACTTTCCCCTGCTGAAATAGTGGTGTTTCTGATGATCTCTGCCTATCAGGTATAGCCACGGACTAGTCTTTGGCTTGTTCGAATGTCTGTTTTTGCTTATAAAAATTCTGTTGTTTGTCGCAGCTCGTCCCTCTGACTCGTGCTTTATTCTTCAAGTACTCCAACGAGATTAAGGCGAGGGACCCTGAGCTCTTCAAGATTTTGGAGGACAAGCTTCTAGTTGCCACTCCCTCTGGGTGCAGGATTTGCGGAGCACAGCTGAGCGCTATATGAAGGAGCGTGACGATGCAGTGGCTCAAGCTTCGCTTATTCAGCAGCAGCTGAACGAGCTTACCTGGAAACACAAAGAGCTGGAAGGAGAGTTGAAGATTGCCAAGAGTGACCTCAAAGCCACTAAGGAGGCTACGTAGTAATTTTGAGGTAATAGCTTAGTCTTCCCGTTGGTCTTAGTATTCTGGGAGCGGTCAACTGATTTGTTGATGTCTTTTCCAGGCGGAGATTGACAAGTTGAAGAAAGGAAACACACCTTTGAACAGCTGTTCCTGTAATTAGATCAGATTGCTAAATGTAGTAGTCGCTTTTAGGAGGATAATTTTGCTTTGTAATATAATCTTATATCTGCTGAAAACCTCTTGCAGATAGGTAGATTTGTAATTTTAACTATTAACTAATCATGGTCGTGGACCTTCCGAAATGTGCTGCCCTCTCTTTTATCTTTTATCCTCTGCTAGTTCATCTCCAAGATTTTTGCTACGACTCCTTGCCACAAGTCACCAAAACCTCAAAGAATTTTTCAATGGTTCAATTTTTTTGTCCCTATTTTCACTTCCTTCCATGGCCTATTCTTCTTCAAGTCATTTCTAGAGTTTTCTCTCTTATTATTTTCCCTTCTCTTTCAACCTTTCAATCTTTTACCTTGAGTTTCTATCTTTTCCTTCTTGTTTAAGTTCTTCTTTGCTTGATTTTGGACGATACCCTTTGCTGTTCAGGTTGCATTACAACTGTACAACAAATTGAAGTTACACCATTGATTGACGTCGTCTGGGCCCTGTAACTAAAAACCTCAACTTTGGAAGCAAAATCTAAAGCCCTTCCAAGTTCCAACAGGAAAAGAAAAAGGTAAAAGAAAAACCCATTTCTCATTTTATAGTTTTTCTTTTTCCTCTGTCTCGCTTTCTCAATTCATTCTCCATTTTCTTTTGCTTGTGAATTTGACAATTTTCCTTGCATTTTATGACTTCTACATTAGTTTGCTTATGTTTAAGCTTCATTTAAGGGTGAAAACCTGTTTTGTTTCGTTTGAAACTTGAATAGACTAGGCAAAATGTGGTTCCATTTGATTAAAAGTTTAATCCTTTTTCCTGTTGAAGATCATGTTTTGCATTCCTAACGTGAGGAAATGGGGGAATTTTTTTTAAAATACAAAAGGGGAGTGGGGAGAAAAGGGTTTTTTGCATGCTAAAGGCTCTGTTTTGCCCATTTCTGGGCATCTCCATGACTCCATCTTTAATAGTAACTCTTTTGTTCATAATGCTCAGGCGCAACAATATCTCGTTTCTACAGTGCTTTGTTTTGTTGAAATTGTTCTTACTTAGTATTTGTTACTGTGTCTCTCTTTATCCTTTATGCTTCAGAGTTGATTTGTTTTCTCATATATAGGTGTTTGTTCTTTCCAGGTTCATGAGTTTGGAGCTTTTATTGCAACAATTTTAGGTTGGTATACACATGAGTAACACAACATGTCAATCTATAATGCATAAAGATTTTGTGTTCTGTTTGTGATCAATTTCTGCTGAGTTACGTGCCTTTTTTTTTCCTTTTCGTTTTGGTGTTTAAAGACAAGATTTCAATGGAGAATAAACAAGATTTTGTTGAAGATGTTCAAAGATCTGGCAATGCTGTCGCTGCCAACCTGAAAATATTGGAAAAGGTGTTGGAGCTTGGAAAGGAGATGACAAAAGAAAATGGTAGGCTAGGCTAGCTAATTAAATTAAGTTTGATATCAGACATTATTAGTATGTATATATCTTTGTGAAAATAATTATCTGTGTTTACCGTAAAATAGTTGTGTTACTATAAAATCTTTGGATTTTAAATTGGACTTGCTCGAAAAGCAATTGGCCCTTGTATATAAAAAAAAAATTGTAAATAAGGAAATAAAATCCGAGTCCTATTTGTAAAAGGATACCATAAATAAATATCCTTGTCTAAGCAATAGATATATCTTGTATATAAGATACGTGTTGGGAGAGGGAGATTAATTGAATTCACGATTTCAGACAACAACCCTTGTCTACTCTACTGCTTGGTTTTGATTTTTTGTAATAAGACGAGACGATGTCGAAAATTAAGCAAGAATCGGCCAAGCGTCAACGAAACAAGAAAGATGAGTTAATTATTAAGGATGATGATTTATGGGGCAGTGGCCTTCTAACGGAGCTTTTAGAAGTGATATTGTCAAAGCAGATATTTGTAGTTGACATTCAGAAATTCCATTCTGTTTGCAAAACATGGCGATCAATCACCGTTCCTCCGCCGTCGCTGCCGCCGCCGCCACGCCTTTATGCAGATTCCTCATGTCCATTGTTGTTCCAAATCAATACAGAGGATTATAGTAAGTACAGACTTTTCCATCCCTTTTATGAATATACTTGGAACATGGAGTTTCCAACACAAGTAAGCAATGGTCCTAGAAATCTACTTTTCAAAGTATGGCTGGTCACTATTTATGGTTCAATATACGTCCCTATTTCTCTTCAATCCCTTGACTCAAGAGATAAAAGAACTTCCCACTCCGCCATTCTTGATTGACTTAATTCCGTCCATGTTCTTCACTTGTCCACCTTCTCAGCCGGATTGCTTGGTTGTTGCAATTTCAGGTTATGACCGTTCCATCTATGTCCATAAACTAGGCGAAGTTGATTGGAAGAAACATGATTTAAACGATAAGATGGACCGTAATTTCTTTTGGGCACCGATTCTATACCAAGGATTATGTTATTGTTTGGATTGGGACGGAAACTTGGGTGTATTTGATATACAAGATATCGAAAATAGTTGGATTGTCCACAAGGATGTTATACCATTACGACCCGATGTTTTAACTCTTTTAACAGCAGCACTGGTGGAATATAATGGACAGCTCTTGGTTGTTCTCATGGGAGAGGATCTTCCTCCATGTCTTTTTGAGTTGGATTTGGAAACAAAATCGTGTGACCCGAATCGGATCCGGAGTTTAGGAAACAATGTCTTGTTCATAAGTAAGGATTCATCTTTCTCTCAAAAGGCTATTGTTAGTGGAACTGGGAACAAGATTTTTGGTCCCTTGGTATTGAAGAATAAAATTGACTCCTCTAGGTTTTATTCGTTAGCAACTAGGAAGTACCATTCTTTCTTTGACAACCTTTCTAGTGATGGTTTTTGTGATATGGAATTTCTTCCAAATAGCTCTTGGTTGCCCATGTAGTTAAGAATATTGATATGCTTTTATTTGAATGAATGAATGTACACAAATATTTAACTGGATTACTAAACACCGCCCCCCATTTGGACTATTTTGCCATTTGCTCTATTTTCCATCAAACTTCAAACTTTTCAATTCTCTCAACCTTCAAATTTTCAAACCTCAATCGTTCAAAATCATTCAAGTAAAACAACATCAAAACTCATGAACAAAAATTTTTTGGATTGAAAGTATGTGTTTTTTGGAAAAAAAAATAAAAAATATTTATCTATCATTAATCAAAGATTAAAATCCTCTTACTAATATTGAGATATCCATACTCACTTAAGCTAAATGAATTATCCAATATTTATTAAAGGACAAAAGGAAATTAAAGGAAAATCTTAAAAAAAAATTTAAAAAAGAAAAGGACAAAAAAAAACAATGAACCAGGTCGCGACCTGGCCATGGCTAGGTCGCAACTAGGCTTTTATTTTTTTTTCTTCTTTTTAAAGTTTTTTTTTCTTTTAAGATTTTTCCTTTAAATTTTTTTTTGTCATTTAATAAAATCTTTATTCATGAGTTTTGATGTTGTTTTATTTGAATGATTGAGATTTGAAAGTTTGAAGGTTGAAAGAATTTGAGAGAATTAAAAATTTTAAAGTTTAAAGGAAAGAATAAAATAGTCCAGAGAGGAGACAGTGCCTAGTAAAAGGGGCCGATATTTAGTAATTCCGTGATATATTAATGTTCAATTGGGTTTGGCCTTTGGGTTTTTATGGATTTCTTTGTGCTGGATCTCCTGTGTGGGCTTATCTGGGGTATGGGCTTAGGTTGTTGTTTTCTCTCTTTCCCTCTCTTTTCTTGGTTTGGTTTCGACGATTATAGTTCAACATCAACGTGAAGTAAAAGCTCTTTCTTGTTCAGTTTCATCTCTGCTCCAGTTGACTGATTTGATGGGAAAACAAGTCATTTCTTTCAATTTTTTTCCATTGTCAGAAAACATGACGTTTTCCCATTATTCTTATTTCTTCCAAGGCCTTCCCAGTTTCCGATGTCTATCTGTTCTGTTTTTGTTGACTTATTGCATACAACTGTACAACGAAGAAGTTACACCATTGATTGACGTCGTCTGAGCCCCCTGTAATAAATCACAACTTTAAAATAGTTGAAACCCTATTTTCCTCTGCTTCCTTTTAATAAAAAGTTGAAATCCTATTTTCCTGCTAAAAATCCTGTTTTGCATTCTTGTTTCAGGTACCAATTTGTTCCATTGAAGTCGTTTAAGCTCCATATACCTGTAAAGACTTTAAAGACAACAACTTTGAAGCGGTTAAAGCAAAGCAAGTGCTGACTTCTGAGCTCTTCCAACAAAGTAAAGAAGGGAAAAGGTTTAACCCATTTCTCATTTCATTCTCCATTTTTTTCCATTGTGAATTTGACATTTTTCTTGTAATTTATGATCCTATATCGAAGTTTTAAGGTTCTATATAACATTTCTCTAAGCTTCAAAGTTCAAAATAAGGGTAAACATTTGTTTTGTTTCCTTTGAAACTTGAACAGACAAGGTAAATCCTGTTGAAACTTTTTTTTCCTGCTGAAGATCCTCTTTTTCATTCTTGTTTCTGAAACCAAACTATATAAAGGGTAACTTTTTCTTAGAAGTTTAGGGGGGGAAATGGGGTTTGGGCTTGTTTTGTTGTAATTGTTCTCGGTATTTGGTATGCAGAAATGGATATACTGAGGCCAAAAGCTAAAAGGGAGAGCCATACTTCTGGGAGTGGCGATAATGAGCCAGGCTCCAAGAAAGCTAAGCATGCTGCAGCTGCTTCGAATAGGTATATATATACATGCCTATGAGCATTTTGGTCGCAACCATATAGTATGTTTTCTTCTTATTTTTCAATTCATGCTTGGGAATGCCTTTATTTCTTTAATTTCAGAATTCTGTGGCATTATTATTGTTTACTTAGCTTTTTATTTTTTTACTTGGAAAAACAAATGGTCAGGGAACCTACATTGCTAGATGAGGATTTGGACCGAACTGCCAGTGAGTGCTTTGAGGGAGGCATTCCCCGAATGAACATGGAGGATCAGGCTAGTCTTAATTACTGTGTCTCTCTTTATTCTTCATGGTTCAGAGTTGGTTTCCTTTCTCATAGGTGGTTGTTCTTTTCAGATTCTTAAGCATATAGCTTCTCTTTGCGAGTGTTTGAAGAATAGAGAGGCGCAGGTGGCCAAGCTACAGGCAGAGGTGAGAGCTAAGGACCGGCTGATCTCCAAGCTACAGGCAGAGATGGAAGCAAGATGTACTGAAAATTCCAAGTCCCTCGAGGTTTTAATGGAAGAAAAAGATTACCTTCTTCAAGCATATAATGGTATGTGACTTTTTTCATTTATATTAACTTTCACAAAACTAGTTGTAAATGTATAAGGTCTTTAATCTGTAGGTTTATTCTGTTTTTGACTGTTGTTATGATACCATTATCTTGAGCTGAGGGCAGCTTACTCCACACTTTTGAGTCTATTACATGACATCATGTTTTTATACAACATTTTGGAGTTCCATTACCTTCTGTGTTCAAAGGTATAACCTCATGCTGTTCTTTTTATGTTCACAGTGACTAAAAGCGCAAGGGAAGACTTCCAGAGGATTTTAAATGGCCACGAAAAACTGAAGTCACATCTAGAAAGTTATAAAAACGACTTAGAGCTGCGCGAACTTGAACTTGAAAAGCGTGAGGCAGTGAATGAAAACAAAAGAAAAATGTTGGCTGAGGAGCTTGAACAGGTGTTATGCCTCTTCCATGATCTTTCACCTTTTACTTGCTCACCCCTTTAGTATCATGTTCGATTGTGTTTTGGATATTGCTGTTGTCTCATAGTCAGGTCAGACATGACCACTTATAAATGTCTGCCATTTAGAACTTATAATACAGAGTGTTTGCTTTAGCAGCAAAACCTTTTGAAGCATCAGTGCCTACATTGCATGCTTTAAATCTATAGTTAACAATTTCCTACTATGTATTTGATTATCCTTAAAGGCATAGGATGAAACATAAGTTAATAGGTTTTCTTTTGATCATATGGCAAGAATATTTGCTGGTCAAAGAGTTAATGGGGAACTGATATATTTCTTTTTACAGATTGCCTTAAAAAATAGTGCACTACATTTGACTGCTCTAGAACAAAGGGCTGATGAAAATTTAATCAAACTGGCTGAGGAACAGAAGGTTTGATTTGTTATTCGTGCTTCTTTAATACCATTACACTTTCTTTGTGAATTTAGAATGCTTAGACTTGATGATATGACTGGATCATCTTATGCAGAGGCAAAAGGAGGAACTCTACTCAAGGATTCTTAAATTGGAGAAACAATTAGATGAAAAACAGGCATTAGAACTGGAAATTGAACGACTGAGAGGGTGTTTGAATGTAATGAGGCACATGGCAGATGATTGTGGTATAGAATTTCAGGCGAAGATGATGGAAACTCTTAAAGAGTTAAGAGAAAAGCAGGAAGAGCTTGATAACCTAAAATTATTGAAACAATGTCTTCTTGTAAAAGAACATACAAGCAGTCATGAGCTACAGGAAGCTCGCGATGGATTGATTGAGGTGAGTATTTTTCTTTTTCTTTTTAATTTGAAAATGTGTGCCCCATGAGACTTGAATTATACTGCATAAACCCAAAAGGTCTTCAGAACTTGAACCTTATTAGTTAAAAATTGTTAGCATAACTGAGAAGATGCTCTTTACTTTGAAAGTCTTCCATTTGAGCATGTCCATTTTAAATAATGGAAATTGGAATAATGGTTTATTTTGCAATTTGCATTATGAGATCTGCTTGCTTACTCAATAATACGATGATATTGCAGAACCAAAATAAGCTTAATGAATGATGTGCAATGACCGCTGTGAACTCTTTTGTGGTGCTTATTAATAATTTCATAAAATTTCTGCCTCAGCATTTTCATGCTCATTACAAGCTTTTCTTGCTAGGCAAGAAGCACTGATTCATTCACTTTGTAGGGATACAGAGAAATATTCAGTAATTCACTTATTGGTGTCAAGGAAATGGGAGAACTTGATCTTGACAGCAAATCATTCCTTAACAGCAAACTCGTTAAACGAATGAAGAGAAGGTGGCGCAAGGAAATAGCAGAGAGGGATGCTTTAGAGGACTTCTCACTCTGGAAGAGTCATCTTACTTATAAATGCCATAAACTTGAAGAACAAGGGAAAGAATGTCAGGTAATAGCTAGGGTTTAGAAATGTGAGAATGAGATTGTATTTATGTTTGTGAAGTTGCATTGCTCCCTCTCTGAGAAAAACATGCATGAACTTGCTGCCTTGAATAAAAGCTTTTATAATCATAATCTTTTAAGTTGTGCTTTGTTCTGAAAACTGGAATAGCTGGTGTTCCTGCCCTTATGATCCACTTTCTGGTCAATATGACACATTAGCTTTGTTTGCCCTCTGGTATTTGTAAAATTGAATTGGATAAACTTTTTTTGCCCCTAGTTGTTCCGTTCACTCAACACACATTCTCCTAGTGATGTATAACTATTTCATGTAATCTATTTAGTTACGTTAGAATTTCCCGGCATGTCCAATGACATCCTTCCTGTTCAACATTTGCCAATTTTACCTTTCATCATCTCTTTTTGGTTAGCTGGCTAATAGTGTTATCTACTACCGATTTGGATATACGTACAATGTGTATGCTTATTTATGCATTCTGTTAGTTGGATATACAAATGCAATTTGTTAGAATCTGTTAGATCATATAGAATCTGTTAGATCATACAGTTTCAAGTACTCAATTGTTCCTTGCAATTATATGCTTGTGAAACACGTATTTACTCGGTCCTCCTGCTGCATTTCTATTTGTATGCAACGTCCCACATTAAAGTTCAAGTAATGCAGGTTGAGGAAGTGATCGATGCTGATGAAGAAAGGCTTTTAAGGTATAATATAGGTGATGATGTGTTTAACGCAGTCACCTCGGCTATTAAGAAATTGAACGAAAACTATCAAAGGGGAAAGTACAAATTTTCAGAGTTGTGGAATGCTAAGGAAGAGCGGAAGGCAACAGTGGCAGAGGGTATCGGATGGTTACTAGAAGAGTGGAACAGAGAAATGCAAGCGACGAATGATCTTGCCTCGTCAAATGCTCAGGAAAAGACTTCCACTTCTGGCACTTCTCAAGAAACAGACAAGTTGGACTGATTCTGATTGCATCTTAGTATAAATATATTTCATGACTGTTTTATGTTAGTAACAAGAAGTTCTATGCTTTTGTTCGGAAACTAGAATCCTTGTCTCCTTAGCAGAACATTGTCAATTATGCTCTTGTCTGCTACATATATATTAACCATTTTGTTATCCCCTCCATTATGTTGATGGCTATGTGGATGAATTCCTTGTTAATATCCTTGCTTGGTTTTAGCAGAAACTGGAAAAACCCTTTTTTATTTTTTATTTTTTAAAGTTCTTGGTGAATATGTCATGGCTTCACTTAAGTCCTTACCTTTTGTTTTGTTCTTTTTTTTTTGGCAATTACCTTTTGTTTTGTTCATTTTTGTTTATTTTGACAATCAATTTCTAATATTATATTTTCTTCTCTTTAAACTTTTAAAGTTTAAAGGGGAAAAAAATTCCTTATTTTATTTTTTCACTTGGCCAACCAAGTAAACCTTGAGTAACATCATTAATCTTACACAAAAATAAGCCTCATTTTCTTTTTGGCATCATTAAGAATTTAATTAAACTAAAAATATTACAATAATTACAATATATATGTGGTTAAAAAGTTATCAAAATTTACGTGTAATAAATTCTTTTCAGATATAATTCTCTAGACACAATCTTCAGACAAATTGTTCATTACAAAATATAAAATCCTTTTTGCGGTCTTTAGAAAAATGTATAAAATAAAACCCCTTGTTGGCCCGAAAAAAGAAAGGGGAAAGAAACTAAAAAAAAAAAAATAGTGAAGAGCTTGGTTCCTTCGGCCTTTGGGTCGTCTTCCCAGTTCCCGGTTGGGTACTTTCCTTTTAAGGCAAGCCTTTATTTATTTATTTTTTTGTTTTAACTTTTAGCCATTGCTAGCTGTATGGGCCGCTTCCGGCTTCCCATTTTATTATTTTTTGCAAGCTTCAAACTTTTCTCAAGCGTTTTCCCTTTTTGGCTGCTTCACTAGAAGAAACAACAAGAAACTTTAAAAAGATTCCTTTTTTCCTTTTGATTATTGAAGAAAAAATGGAAAGCCAGAAAGAGAATGAACATGTTACATGTCTAGTTCATTTTTTCTAAGTAAAGGGGAGATTTTTTTTTTAAAGCTTCTAACTTTACTTTCTTTGAACTGGGTATCATTTTAATTTTTCTATTAAGAGTTAAGAACTCATTTTAGGCTGGAATGGACAACCAATTCATTATTCAAGAGTTATGCAGAGCTAAGAATCTTGCTGTCACTCTTGCTAAGGAAATTGATGTCAAAAACGAGAAGTTGATGGAAATGGAATTGAAGTTGGATGAGGTTTCTGAAGCTTTTACCAAAATGAAGGCAGAAATGAAGGCAGAAAACAGAAGGCTTTATCAAGACTATGTTGTAGGTATTTTACTTGTTGATGAATTTTGTTTACACTTTATACTTTTGTTTGTTGCTTATTTCTAGAAGCAAAATTTTAGAATTAAATTAAACAATATTTGTAAAAAGTTAATCTTTATTGGGTAATAATAGACAATTTTGCATTTGCTTGAATGCAAAAGGCCAAGTAGTAAAATTTAATGACCCAAAAGAGGCAAAGAGACGTAATTTTTTTATTTTTAACGCTTTGGCTAGCATGTTATGCACTTATGCTTGAACCAAGGAATGAAAGTTTGAATCTTGAGAGGTCAAACAATGGATTATGGCTTGTAAAGGGCAAGAGTCTGGGTCTTCAAGGCTATAAATCATGTTTTAGAATTCCAATTTCTTTCCAGTTCTATAGTTACAGAACTATGTAACTGACATATATTAGAATGATGGCCATGAATTTATGTTAGTGAAGATGTTAATATAATCTGCAAATTTGTAATTTTTTCGGATTCTAAGTCCACAAGCTTTGGGTCATCTCCATGTATTACATGTACAAGTACAACTTGTGATGCTCAAGTAGTGATTGAGAAATGAAATTCTCATATTAACTTGGACTCCTTTATATAGTAGTTGGAAATTCAACACACGGTGTTTATCTGTTATTTGTTGTATTACCAGAAAGGAAGAGGAGAAGATTGGCTACCGAATCTAGCGAGGAGCTGCTGCAGAAATATAAGGCTTTGAATAAAGAGCTTGAGATGAAACAGAAGAGATTGGATAAGCGTGAGGCTCAAGGTGACATAAAGAGAGAAAATTTACCGGTTGAAAAGGAACAGGTAAAGAGCCTAATGTTAGGCATACTGATAATAGATCAAGATCTTCTAGCATCTGCTCATTGATAGACTGGAATGAGAACAGTGATTTGTATGCTATCTATTTCACATGAAATGCCTAGTGTAATTATTTTGATTATGGTTATTGCCATTCCAATGTTGCTTGAAAACATATCCTTGGATGACTTTTTCTAAAGTATAAACTATCTAATTTGTTTGTGCACCTACTGATCAATTTCTTTTAAATTCTGCTTGCATAAGAGCTTTCATGTTTTAAACTGATGATAGGTCTTGACAGAGTCTTCTCTTCCTTCTTCGTAGTGATAAGTAAAATTGATGTATTAGCTATCTTGCATGCAGTTAAAAGCTCAAAGCTCTGTTGGAAGCGACTATGAACTAATTGTTCAGCTTGAGGAATTGAGAAATGAATTGGATGAAAAGACGGATGAAATGCAATGCATGGATAGCTTAAACCAAACTCTTATACTTAAAGAGCGTATGAGTAACCTTGAGCTTCAACATGCCCGCAAAGAATTGATAAATGTAAGTAAGAGTTCATGTTATACAAAGAAATCTCGATTATTTGCCTTATCCTACATTATACTCTGAGGAATTCTGCTCTAATTCTTAATCCTGCAAAATTCCAGTACCTACTGTTGACCGATAGACTGATTTCTATGTTACTGCAATATAGGGCTTGCAGGATTTCTGGAATTCTCAAACCAACATTGGAATCAAAAGGATGGGAGAGGTTGATCCAGAACCTTTTAAAGAGGCATGCAAGAAGAAGTGCTCTGGAGATTGGGAGATGAAATCCACTGAATTATGCTCATTATGGCAGGATATCATAAACAATCCAGAGTGGTATCCTTTCAAGAGGGAGCTGACAGATGGGAAGTATCAGGTTGTCTTCTTTGCCTAATATATTCATGTATTAAATATCACTACAACCTGCATGATGGTACTATGAACTATATAGAAACTTGTGTAGATCATATGCCACTGCAGATGGTTCTTCCCTTTGTTGCTCATAACTTATTGGTGCCTTATTGCTAGGAAGAATATACCAGATACAGCTGAATTTCATCAATCATCTTTGAGCATATGAATACTACCCATGTTATAAATGTATATTTCTAGCAGTATTATGACAAGAGGTTAGATTTTAGAATTAGATGAATGTGTGTAGGTAACTTTTATGTAATCTGACACAGATTGGTATGAACCATATATATATATGGCATGGATAAACTTAGTGAAACTTCATCTGGAAACATGAAAAGCTGATTAATGTGCATAAGCTTATTCCCACTTGTCATGGAATTAATTCGTAGGATTCTTGTTATGTGTTCTGCAATTAGGGCTGTGTTGCACTTGAGACAAAATTTGGGTCGGACAACTAGAAGCCCAAGGTTTTTAACCCCACATGGAAGGCTGAATATAGCCCATGATTAGGCCTTAGTTCAAGGCCAAGACTAAATACAAATATCCCACATAGCTTAGATACAGAAGAATCGCAGCCTTTATATAGAAGAAAGTAGCGACATGAGATGGGACATTCGATAAAATTGGAACGATACAGAGAAGATTAGCATGGCCCCTGCGCAAGGATGACACGCACAAATCGAGAAATGGTCCAAATTTTTTTTTGTTCTTTTTCCCTCAATTTCCTTGCATTTTTCATGCCCAATTTGATGTTCAGAATGCATTACGGAGTGTCCTTCTGGGTTTGGTCTTTTCTATTCTCTTACAGTGATTAGCTCATTACTCCATGATTCACATTTGAGATGGTCTTTTTCCTCTCAGAGTTTGCTGGATTAGCTTCTGTCTTTTACTATTATTGAAGTCCAGTTTAACTATGGAACATCAGTATAAGGTCCCTTATAATTTGTAGAGCTAGATGTCTTGAAATTATTGCTCATAAGGAAGTATTTTCTGTAGAATTTGTACTTAATATATCTATGTCAATAAAGCTGCTGAAAATTTTACTGAATGTTGCAACCATGAATTGGAAATCTTTGAGAAATGAATTTGAAGAGGAAAGGGTTCCAATTATTGACCCCTGAAGTTGGCATGCTTCTGCTGAATGTTTCTTATGAATTCCAGTATGCTGAATATTCTGTTGAATGTTCTTTATGGTGTATGAAAGGCTGAATATAGCCCATTTATCAGGCCATAGTTTAAGGCCGAAGCTAGATACCAAATATCCCACCATAGCTTAGATATAGAAGCTAGATTCCTACTTGTCATGGAATTAATTCAATTGCCGGTTTCTTTTGATACTGCTGTAGGAAATCATCGACTCTGATGACACTATATTGAAGGAATTGAGAAGTGAGTGGGGTGATGATGTTTTCAAGGCTGTATCTACTGCATTGTTGGAATTGAACGAGTACAATGGAAGTGGGAGATACATAGTTCTCGAGCTCTGGAACTTCAAGGAGGGAAGAAAAGCCAGTTTGAAGGGGGCAGTTGAGTGCATCATCCAAGAATTAAAGACCCAAAAGTCACATAAACGTAGAAGGTGACAACTATTTATACATGCTTGGCCTTACTGTTAAAATATTCCTTGCTCATTTAACTGTTGGTACTTTTGAATCAAACACAAAACTACGAGGTCTAATTTACTTTTGTTTCTCATATATACTGGCTCTATGAAACTTTCTTGTTGTCAAATGTTATTATTAGGTTACTATAAAACTTGACCTCTTAAGCAATGCTGGCATATAGAACCTTGATGTTTGGTTGGCTGGATGCCAACCAAATATCCCACATCTTGAAGGAATCAAGAGTAGACGCTATTTATATACAAGAAAGCACCATGATTGGTTGTCCCTTCGGGGACATCCGATAAAATTGGAACGATACAGAGAAGATTAGCATGGCCCCTGCGCAAGGATGACACGCACAAATCGAGAAATGGTCCAAATTTTTTTTGTTCTTTTTCCCTGAAATTTTTTTTTTTTTTTTTTCATTTTTACAGTTCTGTTTCCAATCTTTTCTCTGTTTTCTTTGCTTTTTTATGCATAGTTTGATGTTCATGTTCATGGGTTTTTCTCACCTCAGCTTGCAATGTAGAGTGTCTTTATAGGTTTGATCTATTTTACTCTCTTGACAGTGTTTACCTCGATACCATGATGATTCACATGTTTAGATACCTTGAAATAAATTGTTTGCTCATTTACTCGTAGGATTCTTTTTATGTGTTCTGCAATTTATAGCTTTGTTGCACTTAAGACAAAATTTGGGTCGGACAACTAGAAGCCCAAGGTTTTTTATCCCACATGAAAGGCTGAATATTAATATAGCCCATGATTAGGCCTCAGTTCAAGGCCAAGACTAAATACCAAATATCCCACATAGCTTAGATACAGAAGAATTGCAGCCTTTATATATAAGAAAGTAGCAACCTAAGATTGTCCCCTCGGGGACATCTGATAAAATTGGAACGATACAGAGAAGATTAGCATGGCCCCTGCGCAAGGATGACACGCACAAATCGAGAAATGGTCCAAATTTTTTTTTCTTCTTTTTCCCTGAATTTCCTTGCAATTTTCATGCTCAATTTGATGTTCATGTTCATTTTTTTTTCTCACGTCAGCATGCATTTTGGAGTGTCTTTCTGGGTTTGGTCTATTTTATTACCCCCTTATATGATTCTCATTTGAGATGGTCTTTTTGCTCTTGCTGGATTAGCTTCTGTCTTTTACCATTATTGAAATCCAATTTAACTATGGAACAGTATAAGGGACCTTATAATTTGTAGAGCTAGATGTGTTGAGATTATTGCTCATAAGGAACTATTTTCTGTAGAATCTGGATTCTGGACTATGTCAATAAAGCTGCTGAATGTTGCAGGATGAATTGGAAGTCTGGAAATCTTTGAGAAATTAATTTGAAGAGGAAGGGGCTCCAATTATTGACCCCTGCAGTTCCTGCGGAATGTTTTCTATGAATTTGAATGGGAAGGAGTTTCAATATGCTGAATATTCTGTAATGTTTTTTATGCCAAATAAAAGGCTGAATATAAGCCCATAACTAGGCCTTAGTCCGAGGCCAAGACTAGATACCAAATATCCCACATAGGTTAGATACAGAAGAATAATAGCCTTTTTATAAAGAAAGTAGCAACAACGGTTGTCCCTTCGGGGACATCCGATAAAATTGGAACGATACAGAGAAGATTAGCATGGCCCCTGCGCAAGGATGACACGCACAAATCGAGAAATGGTCCAAAATTTTTTCCTTCTTTTCCCCTGAATTTTTCATGCTCCATTGGATGTTCATGTTCATATTTGCTCATTATGGAGTGTCTTTCTGGGTTTTGTCCATTTTACTCACAGTGATTAGCTCATAAGTCATATCCCATTTGAGATGATCTTTTTGCTCTTAGAGTTTGCTGGATTAGCTTATGTCTTTTACTATTATTGAAGTCCAATTTAACTATGGAACATCATTATAAGGGAACTTCTAATTTGAAGAGCTAGATGTGTTTTCTGTAGAATGTGGACTCAATATGGTAATGGATCTGATATCAAATATAAGCTCATCAAAACCCATCGATGAGGTTCAGTAAGCCTTGTTGATGAAGGTTTGGAAACCTTACGATCAGACGTTGAAGGCGTCAAAATTTAGTCCGAGTAGAGCTGTCCATGGGTCGGGCCACCCGCCCAAGCCCGTAAGTCCACCCGATATTTGGGAGGGTTTGGACATAAATGTGAAACCCGTTGGACGGGCTTGGGAAAATTTTTTAAGCCCGTTTAGAAAACGGGCCGGGCTTGGTTTTGAGTGTTAAGGTCCGGACCGGGCCGGGCCCATTTATATAATAATAATATAATTTTTATATTAGATTAGATTAATTAAATGAAATTATTAGATATGTTAATGTATTATTTATTAAAAAATTACTATTAATGTTAATTAATTAAGTTTTGATTATTAAAATATATATATTAATTCATAAATATAAAAATTATATTATTATTAAAAAAAATCCTTTGTGAAAATATTTGTCTATAATCTAGGCCCAAACAAGAAATCCCCTCAATTTCCTTGCATGTTTTATGCTCAATTTTTTTTTTAATCTCATCCGGTATCAAAGGCTTGGCACTGACTAATCCAGATTCGATCCGCGTCACGCACTTGGTTATGGTGGGTGAGTCTCCCAACAGGGGCAGCTCTGTGTACGCAAGGTCTCAAACCTGAGACCTACTTAAGCTGAAACAAACCGCTTATTACTTGTTGGTTTTTATACTCAATTTGATATCATGCAATTTAAATATTCTCCGAATCATTAACAGCTCAAAACATACTTTTTAGATCTTTCTCATTCTTGGCAAGCAATGTCTTACCATTTGATTTTCCATCTTTCTTTGGCATGGGACTGTTTAATCATTCAATGTATATATGCATTTTTAAACTTTCATTTATAAAACGCAACCACTTTATATTAAAAATTTTACATTAATATGAGTGCATGTATGAAAAACATTAGCATGCAGATTTTGAGTTACTTAGATTATGTCATATATATCTAAGTTTAAATATACTCAAAACTAGTTATATTGAAACTATCTTTGGGGAATATATCATGCTTTAATGTTTAATTAAAAAGCAAACTGTAAAACAAAGAAAGAACAAGATTGAGCACAGCTTTAATTATCCAAAAAAAAAAAAATAGAAAAAACGATTGAGCTCAGCTTTTTCAATCTTCATAAAGAGTTGGAACTTTTGTTTTCATCAAAGTTGGGGTTCTATTAATTACTATTTGACTTCAGTTTCTGCAAAAGGTGTTGATCCAAATACTTTTTAAAATCAAACTTTCGTTCTTTTTTGGTACATAATTGGAAGAACTACTACGATTCGAATTGAAGGTTCTTATATAAGTTTTCAATAGGATAAGTCCCGAGTAGTGTTTGTTGTAAATAAAGCATACCCATATAGCTTAGGCCTTAGAGGCCCAAAGGCAAGGGCTGCGGTTTTCATTTTCAATTTTCATTTCATCTTAATGAAACAAAACACAAGACTGAAAGCTGAACTGAAACCAAAGACTCCCTCCCCTCCTGTCCTGGATAGCTGCTCGTGGCTCACTCTGGTTTTGTTCCAAGGCCGGCTTCTTCTTCTTCTCAATTTTCTCAGATATGGGTAAGCTTAAATCTTTCAATTCTCTTGCTTCTTTGCTCCTTTTTCGTCGTCCAATGGTTCATAATCATAGTAGAATGCCTCCATCTTGTTGCAATTTCTTTGCTACTCTTAGTAGTAATCATAATTACCGTGTCTGGGGAAATGGAAGAAACTATGATTTTTCTGGTGATTTAGATGATGCCCTCTCTTTCTTTGATGAGATGGTTGAGAGTTACCCAAGGCCGTCCATTGTGGAATTTAATAAATTATTATCATCTATTGTCAGAATGAAAGAATTCTCTGTTGCTGTTTCTTTGTGTAACCAAATGGAATTGTCAGGGATAAGGCCTAGTGTTTACACTATGAACATCTTGATCAATTGTTTTTGCCATTTGGATCATGTTGATTTTGGTTTCTCTGTTTTGGGGAGAATGCTCAAGTTAGGTCTTGACCCTGATGTTGTAACTTTGTCCACTTTGATCAATGGACTCTGTTCTCAAAGTAAGGTTTCTCAGGCCTTCTGTTTGTTCAATGAGATGATTGCCAAAGGGTATCGACCTGATTTAATTACGTACAATACACTGCTTAATGGCCTGTGTAAAATTGGCAACTCAAATCGAGCAGTTTGGTTGCTAAGGGTGATGAGAGAAAGAGGTTTCCAACCTGATGTTGTAGCTTATAGCACCGTCATTGATAGCCTTTTGAAGGATAAGATGCTAACCGAGGCTTTTGAGCTCTTGTCTGAGATGAAGAGTATGTCCATTTCACCAAATATTGTCACTTATAGTTGTTTAATCCATGCTATGTGTAGTTCTGGCCATTTAGAGGAGGCAACAAGATTTTTGAATGAGATGGTTGGTGCCAATATTGCTCCTAATGTCTTCACTTATAATATATTGGTCGATGCATTTTCAAAGGAGGGGATGATTTCCAAAGCTGAAGAATTTGTTGACACAATGATAAAACAAGGCATTGAGCCTAACGTTGTAACATATAATACATTGATAGATGGTCATTGTTTGCAGAATAGTATGGACAAAGCTAGAAAAGTCTTTGATTTGATGATTAAGAAGGGTTGTGGTCCCGATATAATTAGTTACAACTCCATGATCAATGGGTATTGCAAAACAAAAAGCTTAGATGTAGCAGTGGAAATCTTTCACGAAATATCTGAAAAAGGACCAGCGCCTAATACTGTCACATATACCACTCTTATGCACAGCATGTGGCGACAAGGGAGAGCTTCCATGGCAGAAGAACTTTTCAACCAGATGCGTGCTTCTGGCCTAGTTCCAAGTCTGATGACCTATTCAGTTTTGCTAGATGGTTTGTGCAAACATGGTAAAATCAATGAGGCAATCCAGCGGATTCAGGAAATGCAGAAGAGTGGGTTGGAACCTGATATTATCCATTATAATATTTTGATTGATGGCTTGTGCAAAGCTGGGTTTACTAAAGTTGCAGTGGAATTATTTCATGGACTTTCTATCAAAGGCTTAAAGCCTAATGTTATCACATTTAATACAATGGTGAATGGATTGTGTGAAGAGGGGCTGTTGGAAGAAGCATACAAGCTATTTAGGACCATGGAAGATAATGATTGTTTGCCTAATAGCATTAGTTATAATGTGATGATCCAGAGGTTTCTGCGAGATAACTCTACCTCAAAGGCAATTGATCTTCTTAAGGAAATGGTGGGCAAGGGCTTTTCTGCAGATGCGTACACTACAACACTTTTTGTTGATATGTTAAAATGTGGTAGTATAGATCCATCATGTTTTGGAATCTTTGAAAAAGGTTGTGTATGAATAAGATCATCACCTTGATTTCTTTCTAATCAGTTGTGCTTTTATATTCGAAATTTTGCAAACTAGAAAGAATGTGCATGTCTATATTCTGTGAATCTGTTTAGTGAATGCATTTTTAACATTAATGTGAAAGAAATATTGGTCAAGCTCATTTGTGTTCTTGCTTAAGGGTATATTCTTTGATATGCAATTGAAATTTGTATGTTGTTGCATCATTCTTCCCCTCATTCCATGATTTTGGTTGTCACCCTCTTATATTCAGTACTTTTCTGCTATATATCTTGGTTTTGAATTAATATATCTTCAAAGCTGCTAATTTTCAAGAAGTCATACGCTTGCTTGATTTATTTAATTGTAGGTAAGGTTGAAACTTGAAAGTAATTCCTTGTTGCTCCTCTCCTCACTGCAGCAACAGAAAAAAATGTCTTCCCTGGAGAATGATCCAATAAGTCCATTTCAATAATTCTTAGATATTCCATTACTCATTCAAGCATTCAAGAATTTTCCCTTCGTCTATCAAATTCTTCTTTGTTTGCTAACATTCATAACCTACAGTTTTTCTTCTTTTCATTTGCTAACATTCATAATCTATTTCTTTTTTTGAGGAAAAAAAATTCAATTTCATTGATTTATCTGAACAAGGAAAAGAAGAAATTGATTATTGTCATTATTTCAGAATCAAACATCCCATTTTTGTGCTTGACATGGTGTAAGGCACCTGCCATAAACTGTGACTATGGCTCAAAAAGACAAAAACTGTTTTAGTAACAAGATTTACCAGACAATTCAATCTAATGTTAAAGCAAAGATCAAAGACCAAGTATATGATGTCCTTAGCGCTTGCTCACGGATGGAATTTAACTATGATTTTTTATCTTTTTACCAGATTTATGCAGCCAAGTCAATGAGGATGCTAGGAAAGTATATGTCAAATGCATTCCATTTAACTTTGGTGAGAATATATAGAATTAGACATAAATTTAAATCCTGCCGGACCACATTACTGAAGTTGATTGTTTGAAGTTTCCTGATGGGAGCTTCAATGGAAAATGCAGTTATTATTACCTTTGAGGTATGTATTTATGATGGTTGAATAAGTAGAAGCTAAATGTTTTATGTCTATATTTATATATTCTGAAAATTTAACTGTGGTTTGACACAAAACCTATTTGGAGCCCATTAGATTAAGATGTTCATTGGGTTACTAATAAAGCTTTCCTTTGTTGATTAGGGGGTTATTACTTGATGATTTTGGTTTCTCCATACAAATCTTATACTCATTAAGTTCTGTCCACATTGTGTTCTTATACTCATTTTTCCCCAGAAATCAGAAAGATCAAGTCTGGAAACATTCTGCTGAAGTGTGAACTTCAGCAAAGTGGGGTGATGATGTTTTCAAGGCTGTATCTACTGCATTGTTGGAATTGAACGAGTACAATGGAAGCGAGAGATACATAGTTCTTGAGCTCTGGAACTTCGAGGGAAGAAAAGCCAGTTTGAAGGAGGCAGTTGAGTGCATCATCCAAGAATTAAAGACCCAAAAGTCACATAAACGTAGAAGGTGACATCTATTTATATATGCTTGGCCTTATTGTTAAAATATTCCTTGCTCATTTCACTGTTGGTACTTTTAAATCAAACACAAAACTACGAGGTCTAATTTACTTTTGTTTCTCATATATTCTGGCTCTATGAAACTATTTTTGACCTCTTAAGCAATGCTGGCATATAGAACCTTGATGTTTGGTTACTATAAAATTTGTAGAGCTAGATGTGTTGAGATTATTGCTCATAAGGAACTATTTTCTGTAGAATCTGGACTATGTCAATAATGCTGCTGAATGTTGCAGGGTGAATTGAACAGGAAGAGGTTAATTTGAACAGGAAGGGGTTCCAATTATTGACCCCTGCAGTTGGCATATTCCTGCTGAATGTTTTCTATGAATTTGAATGGGAAGAAGTTCCAATATGCTGAATATTCTGTAATGTTTTTTATGCCAAATGAAAGGCTGAATATAGCCCATGACTAGGCCTTAGTCCAAGACCAAGACTAGATACCAATATCCCACATAGTTTAGATACAGAAGAATAATAGTCTTTTTATAGAAGAAAGTAGCAGCATTAGGTTGTCCCTTCGGGGACATCCGATAAAATTGGAATGATACAGAGAAGATTAGCATGGCCCCTGCGCAAGGATGACACGCACAAATCGAGAAATGGTCCAAATTTTTTTTTCTTTTTCCCTCAATTTCTCTGCACTTTTCATGCTCAATTTGATGTTCATGCAATCTAGAGTTTCTTTCTGGGTTTAGCATATTTTACTCCCTTGTAGTGATTAGCTCAATTGGACTCGATATATCTATGTCAACAAAGCTACTGAATGTTGAAGGATGAATTGGAAAGTTGGAAATCTTTAAGGAATGAATTTGAATGGGAAGGGGCACCATTATTGACCCTGCACTTGGCATAATAATTCTATTATAGGAAGTCCTTTCCGTGAGAAGAATGGTTAATTGAGCTGCAGCTTCTTGAGATATATTCTCAGCATATCTTCTTTTGGCATTGTATTTACTTTTTCCACTCTTAGAAGTTAGAAGCTTAGAGGCATAAGAAAATGGCCATTAAGTAATGCAATTTTTTCCAAATTTTCAAGAAATGCAAAGGGCTTGCAATGAAATTGTTATTTGTGGCTGAAATTCTTGTTAATCTGGGAATTGCGACCCGGCCCGAAATTTGTAGAGCTACGAATTTTGTGGATTTTTTCCTAGAGGTCTATGATGGAAGCGGAGGGATCAGGCCGAACTCATGCGGGGAAGACGCAAAATAGGCGTAGGGGTGCGGGGAGCGAAGCCCCCGCGGTATGGATTAGTTCTCCTAGTTCGAATAGGACTAAATACCCTATGTTTATATAAGGGGTCTATATCTTGTATTCTTGATGTATCGTTTTCTCCTAAATTAATAAGAATTTCTCTCTGCCCGTGGACGTAGATCAAATTGATCGAACCACGTAAAATCTTCTTGTTCTTGTTTATTGTTTTAGGCTAGTTTAATCGCAACATAAATCGATTTTATCAGCATTCCCAATTCTTAATGGGGGTTGCTAAATACCGCCCTATTTTTGCTATTCACCGCCCCATTTTTTACACTTTTGCCCTTTGACCTTTGCCACTTTTTCACTTTTGCCCTTAGTCACGCGGAGCCTCCCCACTAGGACGGCTCTGCCACGGCGGAGCCTCCCCACTAGGACGGCTCTGCCACGGCTAGCCTTCCCACTAGGACGGCTCTGCCACGGCTAGCCGCCCCACTAGGACGGCTCTGCCACGGTTAGCCGCCCCACTAGGGCGGCAAGGCG